>CM028353.1:34924696-35133024 GCA_016618105.1 Dendrobium huoshanense | reverse complement strand
CATCAATGAAATCCATGGGACACTTCCTCCCAGACTCTGTTTGGAAGTGTCAACGGTTGCAGTAATCCTCCTGGCGCCATGGCCATGTACTTATTTCTCTGACACACTTCACACCTGGCCACCATCTCCTCCACATCTTTATGCATCCCCTTCCAGTAGAGCTCGGATGCTAGCCTCTTGTAAGTCTTCTGAACCCCTGAATGTCCCCCAACTGCACTGCCATGAAATTCCTGCAACAAGTGGGGAATGTGTATGGAAGTCCATGGCATCACAAACCTCCCTTGATACAATAGTCTCTCCCCCTCAATACAGTAGCCCGGATGCTTACTCTTGTCTTTCCCTAGATCCTCCCTGATCTTCTTCAACTCTTCATTCAGCATACTTTCTTCCTTGATGGCTCCCCAGTCTACCATCAAGGGTACAGACAGCACCAACTCATGGATTTCCCCCACACATCTGGATAGAGCGTCGGCTGCCTTGTTCTCCAACCCTGGTTTATACTGAATCTCGAAGTCATAGCCTAGTAGTTTGGATAGCCACCTCTGATGCTCTTCAGTTACCATCCTTTGCTCTAGCAAATACTTCAGCTCCTCTGATCTGTTCGCACGATAAAGTGCCTTCCCAAGAGGTATGGCCGCCACTTTTGAATAGCCAAGACAATGGCCATCAATTCTCTTTCATACACTGACTTCAATCTAGCCCTGGTTGAAAGTACTTGACTGAAGTAGGCTATTGGCTGGTGGTTCTGCATCAACACTGCTCCCAGCCCATACCCTGAAGCATCTGTCTCCACCACAAAGACTTGGCTAAAATCAGGAATTGCTAGCACTGGAACTGTAGTCATGGCTACCTTTAGTTTCTCAAATGCCTGCGTTGCTGCTTCCCCCCAAGAAAATCCATCCTTCTTCAGTTGCTCCGTCAATGGCCATGCGATAGCACTGTATCCCTTCACAAATCTCCCGGTAGTATCCAGTCAACCCTAAGAACCCCCTTAAACTCCTTTAGGTTTCTAGGTATTGCCACTTCTGCATTGCTTCTATTTTATTCTGATCCGCTGCTACTCCTTCTTGGGATACCACGTGTCCCAAGTACTCCACCCTGGCCTGTGCAAAGCTGCATTTCTTCAGATTGGCCTGTAACTGATGCTCCTGCAATACTCTCAAAACCTCCTTCAAGTGTTCTAAGTGTTCCTCCTCAGTTTTGCTGTACACCAATATGTCATCAAAGAACACAAGTACGAACTTCCTGAGGTACGGCCTGAAGATCCTGTTCATCAGAGACTGAAATGTCGCAGGAGCGTTAGTTAAACCAAAGGGCATTACCAGAAATTCATAATGCCTTCATGTGTCCTGAAGGCTGTCTTTGGGAACATCCGCCTCCTTCATTCTGATCTGGTGGTATCCGGATTTTAAGTCTAGCTTGGAAAATACCACTGCCCCAAATAGTTCATCCAATAGTTCATCAATCACTGGAATTGAGAACTTGTCTGGTACAGTGCCTTTATTCAGAGCCCTGTAATCCACACAGAATCTCCAACTCCCATCCTTCTTCTTGACCAAGAGGACTGGACTAGAGAAAGGGCTTACACTTGGTCTTAAGATCCCTGCCTCCAACATCTCCCGTATCAGCCTCTCTATCTCATCCTTTTGGATCTGGGGGTAGCGGTAAGGGCGAACGCTGATCGGTGTCTCCCCTTCCTTCAAAGTAATGGCGTGCTCCAACTCCCTCTGAGGTGGCAAACCATGTGGAGGTTGAAAAACCTCCCTGAAACTGCTGTATGACCGGTTGCATTTCCAGAGGAATGTCTCCCTCTTCCCCCACACTGACCTTCTCCAATCGTTGCAAACTCCACCAAATATCCACCCCCAACCTCCTGAATGGTTCGGATCATGGACTTGAGAGACACGCCCGTCCTAGACAGGCCGACATCTCCCTGTATCACCATTCTCCTCCCTCCCACTACCAGTTCCATCCTCAGTTCCCCCCAGTTCACCTTTGTGTAATATCACGATCTGCTCCAGAATCGTCCAGGACGATCTGGGATCGTCCTGGGACGATCAGTGGAAAAAGAGTTCCAGAATTTACCCAGAAGTGTTCCAGGTGATTTCCTGTAGGCATCGTCCAGGCCGATCGAGGACATCGGCCAGGCCGATTGCACTGTTCACAAGTATCGGCCGGATCATCGCCCTGTGAGCTGTCCAAGACGTCCATTTGATCGGATCGTCCCGGGACGATCTGGATATCGTCCAGGACGATGTAACTGTTCATAAGGATCGGCCGTGCAATCGCCCTGGAGTATCGGCCAGGATGATCTTGTTTGGTCTGATCGTCCAGGACGATCTGGCGATCGGCCGGGCCGATATGAGGATTACTTAAGGGTTTCAGCCGATTTGAAGAGAGAGAAAATCAAAAAAATTAAATATCTGATTTTTCGTCTGAGGAGAGAGAAAAGAAGTTTTTGGAAAAGTTGATTTCGGGAAGACGCGGAGCCATTTTCGATCGAAGTGACTGTTGAGGATTTTGCTGTGCACGAGTAAGGCACATTCCGTCTTTCTCAATTTTCAGTTCCGTCGCGGTTGGCGGTATTTTCTGTCCGGATTTCGTTTTCGTTACGGTTTTTCGTCCGTATCTTTTGATTGGTTCAGTTCTTACCGCGTAAGTTTCTGTATGTTGTTGACGTGCCGAGTGTGCACATTTTGGTTATTTTCCGAAGATTTTTGTCCGGGTATTTTTGATTCGGCGATGTTTTTTCGTAGACTACAATTTTCTGTGAAATTGTAAATGCTCTGTGCAGTAGAATAAATGTTCTGGAATATGATTATCTATATTCTGTGCGAATTCGGTAAATTTTCTTTGCAGGAAATTTTGTGTAAATTCTGTATACTGCCGTTGTGCTGCCCGATTTTTGGGTAATTTATGAATTGTCCGGATTTCTTCTGAATTGAAATGCTATGTGTATAAGCTATAAAAAGGGAGTTATAAGGGGCCTGAATCCTATGAGATTCAGTTAGTGAAACGGGAAATCTGAAATGAGATCAAATCTGAAATCTGATATCTGTTCTGTTCCGGATCCGATGAATTCTGTTCTGGTGCTATAAGCACATCTGTTTTGGTGTCGTGAGCACAAGGGAGACATAAGGGGCCTGGATCCTATGAGATTCAGTCAGTGTCTGGGAAGGGAGGCATAAGGGGCCGGAATCCGTAGAGATTCCGTCAGTGTCAGGGCATTTAGCTATAAGTATCTGTTCTGTTTTCTGTATTTGTTCTGTACGAAATTGTGATTCTGATATGATATGATCTGCAATTCTGATTTCTGATTTCTTCTTCTGTTCTGTGATCTGATCTGTACGATTCTGATTCTGATTTGATTTATGTCCGTATAAGTTCTGAGTTCCGACTCTATTCGATTTCCGATCTGATTTCTGTCTGATGAGTTTGGTTTTGGTTTCTGAGAATTTAGATTGGTGGTTTGTTGCTTTGCTGAGCTGTTGAGCTCACCCTTGCTTTCTGGTGGATTTTCAGGTTCTGGGAAAGGCAAGGAAGTTCAGGACTAGAGTTCAGAGTCTGATCAGTATAGGTACTTTTGTACTTTTTGATTTTTGTACAGTCATGGCTTTTCTGTTCTGTCTTTCTTTCTGTTTAAAAGCCATGTACTGTTCTGTAGATGATTATTTTTGAGGAAATGAAAAGATAGATGTTTTGTTCCGCTGCATTTGATGTTTTTAGTAGCTCTGTTGTTCTGTGTGTGTCTGTTGAGTTAAGTATTTGGAAGATCAGTTCAGTAACCTAATCCAAAGCCAGATCCTGGATAAGAATGATAAGGTCTCTCGTCGCGATCCGGCTCGGGCGGGATCCGTCCCCGTCGGGTCGGGTCGTGACACTTTGTCTCTCCCAAAGTCTGCAGCCACTTCATTCCCAAAATTACGTCAGTACTCCCCAATTCTAAGGGAAGAAAATCCTCCCTCACCTCTATGTCCTGGATGGTAATCACCACTCCCTTACAAACTCCTCTACCCATTTCTACCTTTCCTGTGCCCATCATCACGCCATAGCCTCCCGTATCCACTAATTTCATTCCCAACAACTCCACCAACTGAGTGGAAATGAAATTGTGAGTTGCCCCACTATCTATCAGGATCACCACCTCGTGGTCGGCTATCTCTCCTTTCACTTTCATAGTGTGACTCGAAGTGAATCCCACTACGGAGTTCAGAGAGACTTCCGCCACATCCAGGTGCAACTTCTCATCTTCCTCCCCTTCGGACCTGCTCCCACCTACCTCTTCGTCTTCCTCGTCTTCGCAAATAAGGAGAACCTGAAGAGTCCGGTCCTTGCACCTATGCCCCGGCATGTACTTCTCATCACATCTAAAGCACAATCCCTTGGCCCTTTTCTCCTGCATCTCCTTATCAGTAAGCTTCTTAAAATTTCCCCAGGCCCTCCTCCTCCAGATCTCTCCTTTGGTACTTCTCGTGTACCCCCCGGTGCAGCTCCCTTGGAAGCTAAAAACGTGGTCGTCATCCGGTGGGATCCCCCAGAACTGCTGCCTCGATTCCCCCTCTCTAGATGCTTCTGGTCCTCGACCAACTGTGCCAACTCCATGGCCTCCCCCAGGTCGTGTGGTCTCATCACTCTAACGGCTGCTCTGATTTCTGGTTTGAGCCCCTTCATGAAGTTCCCCTCAAGCACGGTATCATAAAGACGATCCAACCTGCTAGCTAGGTACTCAAACCGGTCCCGGAACTCTGCTACTATCCCCTCCTGTGTCAGCGCAAAGAACTGCTCGTAGAAATCCCCTCCGCTGCTGGTTCGGAAACGTTCTAGTAGGCAATCCTTGAACTCCCTCCAGTTTCGAATAGGTCGCCTCATGTCCCGCCACTGGTACCATGCCAGTGCCTTCCCTTCCAAACACAGTCCTGCCGCTGTCAGTTTCTCCTCCTCTGTCAACCCGTTGACTGCAAAATACCGTTCCACCTTGTAAATCCAGCTATGGCCATCTTCCCCCTCAAAGATGGGCATCTTCAACTTCCTCACCTTCGGATCCCTTCCGTTACCCCGGTACTCTCCATAACCTCCCATTCCTTGAAGATGAGGTGCTCCCCAAATATCCCGGTCCTCCCTCCCACGTTGGTATCCGAGTCCATCGTCATAATCCCCTCTTCCCCTTTCAGAATCAGCACCTCGACGCTGAAATTCAGCACCTCGACGCTGATATTCTCCTCTTCTTTCGCCAAAATCTGCACTTCCCTCATATTCTTCCCTCCGGCCTTCAAAATCCACACCTTGACGCTGAAAATCAGCACCTCGACGCTGAAAATCAGCACCTCGACGGTCATTCCCCAGGCTCATCTCCTCTCTAGAAAGTGGCTCTAGAGGTGGCATGTCGTCGTCTCCCTCAAGGATCTCCACAGCCGGATTCCTCCTCCCCCGAAGCGGGTTCGAATTTCCTCCTACGCCATGATCGCCGACAGTCTCTCTTGCTTCCGACGCCGTCGGATTAGTCTTCATCTCAAGTAATTTCTTCATCATCTCTTCCATGGCCGTGAATTTTCCCTCCAACCTTTCGTTGTTGGTGGTAATTTGATTTTGAAAATCAAAAAATCTTTCCCCCAAATCGGTTTTTAATTGACCGACTTCGCCTTCCAAGACATCCACCTTCTTTCCGGCCATTGTCCTTCTAACGGATCCACAAAAAACTTCTTCCGGAGACAAGAAACTTGCTGAAATTTCAAAATTTCAGCCGCCGGTGGTCCCGGAACGAGGCTCTGATACCAATTTGATAGGAAATACTTAGATCCAAGTATTCCTATCGCTCCACGTGAAGAAAACAACAAGAAAATTGCTGTTTTCTACAGGAAAACAGCCCCAAACGTATGAAAACAGTAGAAATTCGTAGGAAAACTGAGAGAAAAACGCTTAATGGACTTGTATTCCACTAGTAGATGATCAAAGCAAAAGCAAGATACAATGTTCTTCGATTCGAGAGGAAGAACAACTCTCCGATCTTCTCTGGCAACGCCAAGAGCCCAAGCAAGAAAACCCTAGATCTCAAATTACATTCAAATTCCAGATCCTCCTCTTTCCCCCCTAAACTCCTAATTATACAAATTAATCATAAAGGACAATAATGGACTTCCTAAAACAGCCCCTCATTCAAAATTCTCCCTCCCAAAATCAATTTCAGCAACCGTGGGGTCCACAGGGGGTTCCGCCCCTTTTGGGTGTTTCCGCCTGGAATAGTATCGAACCGGTCCAGAGGGGACCGGTCCGCTCGTAACATAGACTTCCCCATTTCGAGGGTTCTATAAAAATTACCCCATGTATAACAAGGACAACATGTGGTCTTCTTGGAGGGAACACCTTTGATTACAGTTATAGATCAATGAAAGTATGATTTCTTTGAATCTCATTTATGCAATGATGGATCTGTAGGAATTGTATAACTCTCCTCCGCCCCTACCGCCAAGCCCCCCCCCCCCCCCCCCCCCCCCCCACGCGCGCGCTCGCGCACACACACAAATACTAAGAGCTTCGTGCATTGAATAAACCATTTTTTATACACTGCTTATCAAACGACGAAAAATTGAGTATTGCAAAAGGTGGGTAAAAAGAACAAATCCGATAAAGCAATAGAAACAATTTGCTAAATTAAAACAAAAGGAAACCAGAACACATAAACCCAAAAAAAAAAAGAACAAATCGTAAGACACATAAGAAAAGGATTCATACCATTTCTTCAATGGTAAGATTGTGTTTAATTTTCAAGGAAGAAAAGCAGAAGTCGAATATAACACAATACCTTCGAACATTCAATAGCCAGAGACATATCATTCCAAAGATCTTCTAAGCCGTCACTTTCTGTTGCTTCTACATCATCTTGACTCTGCTGCAACATTTGTGGTGAATGTTCCTCATTGCTCAGCAAAGGAATTGGTGGTGAAGTACTAGCATGGAGTATTTTCTCCTTTTTAACCTTTCTCTCTTTTTTCTCTTTTTTCTCTTTTTCTTCTTTTTTATCTGTTTTCATCTTTTTCTCCTTTTTCATTTTACTTAGAAGAGATGCTAGATCATCACTACCTTTGAATGTGAGAAGTTGGCTCTGCAAACAGATGATATTTTACCAAATAAAGATTATTTATAAGAGAGAAATTTTCCACTTTAGTCAAACGCTTGTTTATATATAAAGTGTATTGCTTCTGTAATAAAGTAGATAATAAAATTTACACCTTCGCACAGCTAAAGCAAAGGAACTACAGAATCAAGATAGTTGAAAAGCAGCAAATTATTCACTTAGGCTTCATTTGGGACGGGTTTATTATTACTACTTAAAGCAGCTTTTTAGCACAATTTTTAATTTTTTATATTGAAAAGCTGCTTTAAGAAGCAGTAAGAAAGTTGTCCCAAACGAAGCCTTAGACTCCACTATAATTCAAAATAAATGGAAAGATTGGATCTGAACAGTTGAAGAAAACGCCAAGGATAACAATAACCACATCCAAGTATATCGTCAAAGAAAAAAAGTTCTAACCGCTACATTCCAACCAACCCAGAAGCCTGCCAAACTCGTGAAAAACAGCAGCAACTACAACTCAACACAGCATCAGCATGACGATGCCCAGCAGCAGCAAAAACTCAACCCGGTATGACCAAATGATGCAAACAGAAGGAATATGCCTTTTATTAATAATTAGTTAACTCATTTTGTATTAACTTTTGTTATTTTTTTTGTTTAGACCATAACCGATTCAGCACTTAGCCAACCCGGTTCAGCGATAGGAAAAACTTCTGTATTTAAATATCTACTGTTATGAGTATGGCAAGGAAAATAAAATTCTATTTTTCTTCTCTTCTCATTTCTTTGACAATGATGTTGTTCTTATAGGATATCCAGTGTAGTATCGTTATGAAGTAATTGTATGGTTAAATGTGAGCAGTATTAGAGCCCAAAAGCACTGCTGCAATATCATTTTAATATGTATTGTGTGTTGGGCATGCGTTAGAAGAAATTATTAAGTAATGGAGTATAGAGTAACTTACTAGAATAGTAAACAAATTGTTAATTTGAGAGGTACTAGAGGGAAAAAGCTTGAATTTTATTATGCAATCTACTCCCTATTTATAGATCTATACAAGGTGTATTGATAAGGAAACAAATAACTCTTATAATAATGAAAATACAATTATTCCTAAATTAATGGAAGGAATTAATGCTATCCAGGTAGTCTTCCCACGGATTACTGTTCTCAGCCGTTGATATCTTTGGGATCGTAAGGTTGAGATTTAACACTCCCCCTCAAGCTGGGAAGTATGGATCTGTCATTCCCAGCTTGTCAATCATTCGGAGAAAGGCAGAACTGTCCAATCCTTTAGTAAGGATATCTGCAAGTTGATCCTTTGATGGTACATGGTTAACACTTACTAAACCACTGTCTAGTTTTTCTTTAATAAAATGTCTGTCCACTTCTATATGCTTGATTCTGTCATGCTGGACTGGATTGTGGGCTATGCTGATTGCTGATTTGTTATCACAATGTAGTTTCATGGGCTCATCCCACTTAACCTTTAAATCATCTAGGATTATTTTGATCCATAGTAGCTCACATATTCCCAAGGTCATAGCTCGATATTCTGCTTCTGCACTGGATCTTGCCACCACATTATGTTTCTTGCTTCTCCATGTAACTAGGTTACCTCCAAGAAGTGTGCAATACCCAGAAGTAGATCTTCTATCAACCGGTGATCCTGCATAGTCAGCATCTGTGTATACTTCTAGAGTTATTCAACGATCTCTCTTAAAGAGAATTCCTTTTCCAGGACTTCCTTTAAGGTAGTGCAAGATCCTGTCTACCGCTTGCATGTGAATCTGCTTTGGATTCTGCATAAACTGACTGATCATGCTTACAGCAAATGCTATGTCTGGTCTGGTGTGGGAGAGGTAGATCAATTTCCTACAAGTCTCTTGTAGGCCCCTTTATCTATATCTGGATCTTCTTTAGCTACTCCCAACTTAAGATTAGGTTCTACTGGTGTTGGTGCTTGTTTATAGGCTAGTTTACCTGTTTCTCTTAGAAGATCTTTGATGTATTTCTGTTGTGAAATGAAGATTCCTTTGCTGGAGTGAGCTACTTCAATTCCGAGGAAATATTTTAGTCTACCACGTTCTTTGATGTCAAATTCCTTAGTAAGACTTTTCCTTAAGCTGGCTTTCTCCTCTTCATTATTTCCAGTCAAAATAATATCATCAACATACACTAATAATATTGTGACTCCCTCTGAGTCTGAGTGTTTGAAGAATAGTGTATGATCCCCTTGACTCTGTCGATACCCATTCAGGAGCATGAATTTAGAGAATCTTCCGAACCAGGCCCTTGGTGATTGTTTGAGCCCATATAGAGCTTTTTTCAGTTTGCACACCTTGTTACCTTCAGATTTTTCTTTAAACCCTGGTGATATTTCCATAAATATCTCTTCTTCTAAGTCCCCATGCAAGAATGCATTTTTCACATCCAATTGTTCCAGGTGCCAATCGTACTTGGCTGCTAGTGAGAGAAGTATTCGGACAGTATTCATCTTGGCTACAGGCGCAAACGTTTTTTGGTAGTCAATGCCATACGTTTGAGTAAACCCTTTTGCCACCAGTCTTGCCTTATATCTCTCTAGTGTGCCATCATCATTGTATTTTACTGTGAACACCCATTTGCAGTCGACCGATTTTTTCCCTATCGGTAGATTGACGATCTCCCAAGTTTTGTTCTTCTCCAGGGCCTGCATTTCATCCTTCATGGCATTTTTTCAATTTTTATCAGATAAGGCCTTAGAAATATCTTTAGTAATATGGATATCTTCTAATGTAACAAGGAAATTTTTGTGTGACGGTGAGAAATTGTTGAAGGATATAGAGTTGTTTATAGGGTATAAGGGAGATGGTGAACTTACTTTATTTCCAGGAGATGGTTCAGATTCTTAGATTTGCTTTGGAGTACAGCTTGAGCTTGTACGTCTGGAGTAAACCTTTCCAAATCTAATAACGTTGTCATTTGTTTCCCTTTCTTGGGTTTTAGGTGGATTGTTCTGAGGTGGAAGAGGAAGGTCAAGAGGTGTTAGTTCATTTTCCTCATCTTCCTCAAGTTCAGTCTCCCCCTGAAGATGAGTTTTTGAAAAATAGGAATCATGTTCAGCAAAGGTAACATCAATAGAGATAAAGGTTTTTCTTATGGGTGGATGATAACACTTATACCCTTTTTGGGTGGCAGAGTAACCAACAAAGATGCATTTGAGTGCTCTTGGATCTAATTTTCCTCGTTCTTGGTTGTGGATATGAACATAGGTAGTGCATCCAAAGATTTTGGGGGCAAGATTATGATGAGTTCAAAACTCTGGGTAAAAAGAGGACAATGTCTCCATTGGAGTTTTGAGGCCTAAGGTTGTTGAAGGTAGGCGGTTTATGAGATATGCTGTAGTTAAAAGAGCTTCCCCTAATAGGATTTGGGCGTATTGTAGTGAAATAGGAAGGCTCGGGTGGAGGCTAGAAGGTGACCATTTTTTCTCTCTGCAACCCCATTTTGTTGTGGGGTGTGAACATAGGAGGATTCATGGATGATCCCTTCACTCTGGAAGTAGGAGGAAAGGGTTTGTTTGAAATAATCTTTGGCATTATCAGAGCGAAAACTCCTTATTTTTACCCCAAATTGATTTTTGATCATGGAATGAAAGATGGGAACAATGGTGCTAACATCAAATTTTTGTTTAAGGAGATAGATCCAAGAGACTCTAGTGTAATCATCAATGAATGACACAAACCAGAGTGCCCCAGAGATATTGGGAATTTTAGAGGGTCCCCAAATATCACTATGAATAAGGAAGAAAGGCGTAGTACATCTCTCACTTTTGTTTGGGAATGAGGTTCTTTTATGCTTAGCTAACTCACAGGTTTCACAATGAAAAATTTTATTGTCTAATTGGTGAAAAAATTGTGGATACATATGTTTTAAGACATCAAAAGATGGGTGTCCTAGTCTATAATAATGAAGCCAAATAGTGGATTTCCTATCGATTAGGGATAACAAAGAGCAACTCATTTTAGATTGATTTGGTTCTTCCAGGTAGTACAATCCTGCTTTCTCCTTAGCAAGTCCAATCTTCTTCCCCGATCTATGGTCCTGAAATAAGCAATAAGAAGGGTTAAACAATGCTTGACAATTATGGTCATTGGTAAGTTTTTGTATTGATATCAGGTTTGTGGATAATTGTGGTACGTGGAGCACATTTTTAGGGTGAGGGGTGAGGATAATATGATTTTTTTTGTTGTTTGGGCAAGGAGTATAATTTATGAGGTGGTTTAGTGAGTGGGTCATATGATCTGTGGCTCCTGAATCAATGATCCATAATTCCTTTAAATGATTTCTGGAAGCGCTTAAGCTAATATAAATTGGAGTCTTACCTGAGAGTGCAAGTGAAGAAGAAGCATTTGGTTTTTCAAGAGATACCAGGAGTCGTTTCAATTTATCAATATCTTCTTTGTTGAATTCTCCAAGGCTGGACTGAGTTTCTAGCTTACTCGTAGTGTTATTGGCATGTGATGTGCTCCTTGTTTCACCTTTTTTATTTCACTCCTTGTTGGGGGGTTTTCCATGTATCTTCCAACATGTTTCTTTTGTGTGTCTTGACTTTTTACAATAACTGCACCAAAGTGAGTCTTTATCTTTTAATTTGGAAGAATCTTTACCTTTCTCCTTCCATGATGATTCTTTGTTCATTACCATTGCTTAGCTTTCAACGACCTTTGGTTCTAACATCACTCCTCTTCGACTTTCTTCTGCTCGGATGAGAGAAATAGTTTCGTTGAGTGATGGTGTCTCCTCTTTGCCGAGGATATGAATTCTAACTTGGTCAAATTCTGCATTGAGTCCTGCAAGAAAGTCATAAACTCTATCTTTTTCAATAAAGTTCTTCAGGATCGCAGCATCCTCCGGACATCTGGTTTCAATGCACCTATAATGATCAAGTTCCTGCCACAGATTTTGTAGAATGGTTGCGTACTCCGTCACTGTCTTACTCCCCTGCTTCGTGCTTCCAACTTTGATTTTAACTTCAAAGATTTGAGCCGCATCACGAGCTTTGGAGAATGTTTGTCTGGCAGCATCCCATATGTCCTTTGCAGTCAAAAGGAACATAAATGTATCACTAATTTCTGGAGTCATGGAATTCCACATCCATGACATAATCATGGAGTCTGCTTCATCCCATGCCCCAAATTTGGGATCTCCTTCTTTTGGTCCTCCTCCAATGAAGTGATGTATTTTACCTTTTCCCTTCAAGTAGGTCTTCACAAATTGAGACCACTTCAGATAGTTCTTCCCATTTAGACGATAGGAAGGTTGAATGTTTTGAAGGTCACCTCGCCCTTGGTGCACCATAGATTCATCCGTTTGATCAACACTTTGAGAGGAGTTAATTTCTGACATTGAAAAGCAATTAAGGCTTTTCTTGTTCAGCAATAAAGCTCGAAAGATAAAGAGTGTTTTTTTTTTTTTCTTTTCTCTTCTTTTTTTTTTCTTTTTCTTTTCTCTGACTTACTAAAACCAGCCGGGTCCCTTTTTAGGAAACTCAAATCGGGATCAGGGCACTGGGTCGGTCTTCTCTACCGAGCAGGAGCCAGAGACGGAGAAGGACTCGCTCGTGCGATCCTGGCAGCAGGAGGGAACGGAAGCAGGATTTCGTGCGGTATCTCCCTCTCTCGCTCGATCGGCAGATACCTGCTTGCGCGAAGGATCGGGCTCGTTCAGCTTGGTCGCTTCTTCGTCTTCTTCTTGGCTGTCGCAAGGAGCCGCTCAGTTAGGGAACGCACACACTCAGGGAGCCGCTCGGCTTCCTTGGTTCGCAGGAGGCATCTCTTCCGGTCGGATCGGGATGCTCACTCCGCAGGAGGCTTCTTCGGCTCGTTCGTGGCTGCTCGACGACGTTCCTTCGACGACTTTCCGTCTACGGCAATGAAGGCCTTTCTTCACGAAGTTTTTTCCTCTTCAACCCCACGGCGCTCTGATACCATGTTAATTTGAGAGGTACTAGAGGGAAAAAGCTTGAATTTTATTATGCAATCTACTTCCTATTTATAGATCTATACAAGGTGTATTGATAAGGAAACAAATAACTCTTATAATAATGAAAATACAATTATTCCTAAATTAATGGAAGGAATTAATGCTATCCAGGTAGTCTTCCCACGGATTACTGTTCTCAGCCGTTGATATCTTTGGGATCGTAAGGTTGAGATTTAACACAAATACATAACTATGTTTGTGCTCATCACACAAATATGAACAAACAACAGCAGATTGCATTGAACCCATGCAATCGGTTATATGTATAATACTAGCGGCTAAACAAAATCAACCTAAAAATTCTTCAAATAAGGCTTCTTTACGAGGAGTGGAGAAATGAAAGTCAAGATTTTGGTGGGTTTGTTTCAAGAAGAAGAGTCTTGTGTCAATGAAGAACCAAGGAGTTGAATAGCATAAAACAATTTGAGCAGAAGAGATGATGAAGACCACAAGAAGAGGTGGGCAAATCTAAAGAGAGAAAAAAAACTTCATATCTAAGAGAGAGGGAGGAATCAATCCAAAGAGAATGACAATAAAGGTCCTATCTTTATTCCATCATTAAATATCTTCAATTACAATCCAAAGCTTACTATATCATTATTCTGTAATCAAACATCTTCAATTGCAATCTAAAGATCATTATATAATAGTAATAATTTTTTTGGATAATTTAACCTTTGTAATATTAAGATAATGACAAATATGTTCAAATGACACTTGATCATCATACCTCAAATAAATATCAAAATAACAAATAAGGACAATGACATAATGATGACCCATTAAAATACATTAAAACGCATAGAGGATTCAATTGCACATTCTAAAAAAAATTCTAATCTCTTAGCACCATCTACAAGTTTTTATGTAAGGATTACGCAAGATGAACTCCCAATTTTTATGAAAAGAAGTACAATTGAAAGCTACCAGTTAGTTGTGCATAGCAGAACTAATTATTAATAATAAAAAGCTTGGCAAGGAGAACAGGAAATGCAGGGAACTAGCAAGAAGAATGAACACATAGATCAAGGGATTGGCTTCAATCAACAACCATGACGTTGAGATTATAAGATAATCCTTCTAACACGTAGAAGAGAACTCTCGATTAAGAATGAATAAATATTTAGATGTGCAACCGTTTTAAATTTTTGTTTGTGGGGGATGAAGTGGACCTTATCAAGATCCCATGGTTCTGTCATCCCGGGAATACCCTAAGTTTCAGTTTACCAACACTAACAATCGTTGATCATAGTGTTCAGGGAATCTGATTAACAGTCATGGGTTGCCTTCTCTAAGGGATTCCGAGATGGGTATTGATTTTAATTTTATTATGATTTGGGATTTGCATTTGTTAGAATACCCAAAATTTAATTTAGTTTGGAATTTATGACTTCATTTAGAAAGTTACCAAGTTGTTTGATTTAGATTTGTGGTCAGTCTTTACGGCTTTTATTAAAAGTAGCCCGTATAGTGAATCTTACAGGCTTCCTTTAAAAATAGCCCGTTTGATTGGGAAGTTGGGTCTTCCTGCTTTCATTGAAAGTAGCACGGAGATTTAGAAGGTTGGATCTTCCTGCTTTCATTGAAAGTAGCCCACAAAATAAGCCTTGCGGCTTCTATTAGAAGTGGCCTAAATAGCAGGTCTTATTGCTTCCCTTGGAAGTAACTTGAAGGTGGGTCTTACAACCTAACCTTATAAGCAAAGTGACCCGAGTATCGGGATTTAGGGTTATGTTACTTTTACCTAAAGATTGTGGGCCTTATTGCTTATATTTAGAATTTGACAGTATGTTCAGGGAAGTGTTATTTGCCTCGAGAAAGTTTTCCTTAACACCCTAATTAAACTAAGACTTACGGCCTCTATTTGAGGTGGCCCATTATGCAGGGTTTAGGGTTATGTTTCTTTTACTAATAGATCTCCTCTAAAGTCGGACTTATGACTTCTATTAGAAATTGCCAGTTGAACTTTAGGTTAAGAGGGTTTTAGCTTAGCAGGGTTTTAACAGCAGACATTTAGCTTTGCACCCGTCACTGCTTTGACATCAGCATCAGTGTTTTACCTACAGTGCTTTTCTTTCCTACTTTAGTAGCTTGCCTTTTACTTTAATACATTAGTTTTAATTTCAGTACCTTGTTTCCAACATTTTGTTTTGTTTATAGTTATAGCTTTCTTTCAGCACTAATTTTGCTTGTAATAATAGTAGCTTTACCTACTTGTTTGTTCTTTCTAGTATTAATTTTGTTTACCCTGTGTTGACTTTCATTTACTTGTTTGCAGGTGTTTATAGCTAGCAGTTACAGGAGCTGAAGCTTACAACTACAGGGTTTTGCAGAGCTGGAGCTTGCCAGGAGTTGAAGGGGATTAGGTTAGGATTTTTGAGCTTTTCGTTATATTTTCTATTTTCTTTAGTTTTAGGAGTTTGGGATTAGTTGGTGTGTATTGTACTTAGGTTGCAGTGCGAACATTATTATTTTCTTATTTTTAATGCATTTTATTAAATTCAAATTAATTTGCATTAATTAATTTGGTTATTAATAAAAATTTTAGTTTTAATTTAATTACTAAAAAGATTTAAATTTTATTTTAAATTAACTGCTCAGCTCATTAATATTTTAAAATTATTTAATTATTAATTAAAGTTCAAAGTTTGTTGCTCAATTAATTTTATTTAATTTAAAAATTTAGACTTAATTAAATGGTTCATTAATTAAAAATTAATTAAAATATTTTAGTTTTACTTTAAATTAATTAGTTTTAATTTTAATTAAGTTTTAAATTAATCAAAGTTTTAATTTTAATTAAAATTTAAATTAATCAATTACTTAAATTTAGTTTAAAATTGATTAATTATTTTAATTTTGTTATAATCAATTTAAATTATTTAATTTGATTTGAATAAACTATTAAATTAAAGAGAGTTTTAACTTATAATTAATTCATTTAAAATTAATCAGTTTATAAAATAAAATTTATTTTGAAATTAATACATTATTCTTAGATAGTTCCTGGAAGTTCATTAATCTCTCAAGGCAAATTTGATAGCTTCCTGGGGCTATCTTGGCAGCCTTTTGACGCCCCCTCCCTCCGAGGGGAGGTAAGGAAGGGCACTTACCCTTTCAGATCTGCTCGACCAGATAAAATTGACGGCCGAAGGCTTCAGGGGACTTTAATTACATCTTCCCTTCTCAATCACTCACTCACTATTTGAAGAAATCAATAAGAGGATTGGTTCATTCAAAAAGGAGGCGGGATCTGGGCATTTATTTCGTTCGCATAGGAAGGTAAGACTTGTGCGGCTCGAGAGGTTTAAATGGAGTCGTACATGGGTTTGCTTGTGGGAGAAGGGACGGAGGCAGAATCCCACACCTGGGTTCGGCTCCGGGTCAATGAGCACAGGCATGAATCGAGCTGGAATCGTGCGGTTGGCGGGGATCAGAAGTCGGAACGATGCAGACGAGATGGAGACACAGAGTAGGAGGATATCAAGAGTAGAGAGAGAGAGTCGAATGGCTTCTTTGGGCTTCTAGGTGCGTCAGTGTCTGAATGGGAGAGATCGGTCGTTCTTCTATGCTTGTGAGGGAGTTTTGCGCCAAGGGGAGCGAACATGGGATAATGGGATCGTGGGTAGTCGAAGCAGGTTAGGATGATTGGGTAGAGGTCAACATCCAACTTATTAATTTGTCATGAAATTTTCAACAAATTTCTATTGTATTAGACATGTTGACTTTCTTCCAAATTGCTTGTGTAGAGTTGTAGACAAAGTATAATGATATAATTTGTTCTTCTATGAAATTGAAAAATCAAGACATTGCAAGTTATCAAATGATGGAAAGGAAGGGTCAACAATTTCAAATTGACAAATATTACCATTAAGGCATCCAATATTTCCTCTCTCCTAATCACCATATGAACCAA
Organism: Dendrobium huoshanense; assembly: GCA_016618105.1. Taxonomy (NCBI): domain Eukaryota; kingdom Viridiplantae; phylum Streptophyta; class Magnoliopsida; order Asparagales; family Orchidaceae; genus Dendrobium; species Dendrobium huoshanense. Next base: position 35,116,008 of record CM028353.1, on the reverse strand, counting down.
GCAAGACCATTGGAAGAAATTCTTCCAATTTAGTTTATAGGAAGTGATTTGTGAAGGTGAGTGCTCCATCGAGACTCCCGGAATGATGGCAAGACTTGGTAAGGTGAAGGAAGAACTAATTTTCTCTCCTTAGCTAAACCTGATTAAGGCCCACTATAGTTGTCAGCCAAGGCTTAGAAAAAATCAAGTTCTGTGCCATGTAAGAAAGAAGTAGAAGAGAAATAAACAAGAAAATATGGAAAGCAATATGACTAATTTGGCCAAAACATGGTTCTATTCATAGGATTTTACAATGGCTAAAATCATTAAGTAAAAAATCATAAAAAAAAATATACATATATGAAACAATTGCGCTTAAAACTTCTAAAAACGGATCATGCAATCTTTAGAAAACAATATTGTTTGTAGATGCCTAATAAAATTTCCCAAACTGTTGGCAGTGGATGGCATCCATGGGCGGGTCGGTAAGCAATCCGAAGGCTTCCCTGCCATTGATGTCTCATATTTGCCAACCTTGGCGGTTCACCATACGTAGGAACCCCAAGATTTATGCCCTGAGATGGCCCGCCAGTATCTTGACTTCAATTGCTACAAGTCCATAGAATGAAGAAAAATATTTCTCTTCTATTTTAGAAAAATAACAGTCGTGAATTATCAACAGTTTCCTTCTTCAAAAATATAAGACTATAATTGAAGACAAAGATAGTGATGTTCATGGAAAAATGAATCAATTACCATCTACAGCATATGACAAAACTAGAAAATTTTGATGTTGAAAATGTAAACTAGTTCGATAAGTAATAAAATAGTTAGTTATAATTGAAGTTAAAAAATTGTCATAATTAAAACCAACAAATTCAAATTGGACAGAAAGCAAAAGGTACCATTTTGGCTGTGCTTGCATATTGCAACTAATACAGAAGGGTTAAAAATATGCCTCACCTTAGGACTTTTGTTGACCTGGACGTCAACTTTTTCTCCAAAAGAAACCTTCTCATACTGAATAGAAGGCGGCTGCCTTACAACGACTGGCGTATAAAACTGCTTCTCATATTGATAAGACTGGGTGAAGGTAGGATTCACACCATCGGCATCAGAATCGCTATCCACATCAATGACATCCCCCGCCGATGATATTCTACCATGCTGTGTCAAATCTACTTTTTGGAATAAACCAGATGGCTGACCATTAGCAGTAAGGGAGGTTTGCAATGGCTGAGGCTCTGACTTAGAACAAGGCTTGATAAGATAGGGAGGTAAAAGATTTATAAACTTCATCCTCAAAGCATGAATTTCTTCATATTCTTTAGTGATACTCCCATACCTCTCCTCATTCAACTCATCAATATATCTGGCTATTGCAAAGGGGTCGGAGAAATCCATGATTTCTGGATCGAACTTCATTCTTTTAAATCTAGAAGGATACATCCTACAGAATAATATTTGTTTCCCAAAATTACCATACTGAATAAATGATCTTCTGTGTATAATAAACAATCATCATCAATGGGTGTTATATAAGAAGTTAAAAGATCTTCTGCAGTTAAAAGACACTTGTAAGAAGAACTAGTACAAACGTAAAAAGGGAAATAAGGCAGTTTAATTACAAAAGCCATCCACGATTACGGAAGTCCAATCACATGAAAGCTTCTTAAAGAATGGGAAGACTAAAAACTTGGTTTTTATTTCAATGAATTGCATATTTTCTAGAAGCCAGACTAAGATGGAAAGCAAACAGCAGCTCAAGAAAAACAGCAAATGAAGTACCATAAGAAAAAGAACTTAAACAGAACAAATACTATTTATAAAGATCCAGTCTCTAACAGAGACGGAAAAACAAAATATGGAATTGCTAGCCTTAATCCTAAGAAATACGTCTAATATCACAGGGCCTGTTTAAGATAAAGCTTCTTCAATGATGTTTGGGGAACAAAAATTGCTTCACGATTAAATTTTTATGTTTCTTCAATCAATTGATCAAAAGCACAAACCTAATGCATGAGGCTTCCCATGGATGCTGATTCAAGAAAGGACTAAGGTAGGTTTCATTATTCCTGCACTGCCCAGTTCATTAAGTAAATCAGTTAAATCTCTGCTAATTCAATTCCACTAAGGACTCATTGGCTGCCCATAGAAAGACAATTGAGTTTTAAGAAATCATTATTTCATTTTCACTCATTTTCTGTATGAAAATAAAATCCTCACATTTTACGGATTTTGACAGTATTTGTAAAAGAACCCATTTTGATTTCAAAACATATCCAGCTAAAAAAGGAATTTACAAAACACAAATATTTTCTAACTTTAAGCAATCAAATGAGCCCTACCACAAATTCGCATCCTTCTCAATTGACTTCAAACCAAATACAGTAGATCCCAGGGAAAGGCCACAGAAGCACAAGAAGAATGAGTTGAAATAACTTTAGACAACCCCAAGCAAAGCTAAATTCATCAAATCCTTGTTGACCTTGGTTTTGGCTAGACCATGGTAACCCATGCCTTCTAGACTCCCATGACCTTACGTGGCTTGGCCAACTCACACTTGACTCAAGCCCAACTTAAGTCATTCTTAAGTCCAACTTCTTCCATAACCGGACCTGTCCTTAGACTACACTTAATCATCGAAGGCCTTATCCAAGGTTCTCCTTCTTAAAGGCCCTTGAGAGGGTGACTCAATTCTATTCCTAATCAGATTAGACATTGAGCCCTAAGACTCAATTTTCCACCGTTGTCTTTAACATGCAAGTACGAGGTAGACTTAGCCTAGACCCTATTTAGGTGATCCAGAGACTCCTTTTAGACATTTGGTGAGGTATCATTAAGCCGACTTGTTATTCAATGGATCCTTTGTTGCCCTACTACCTGTAGGTAAGTTTCCATTTTCAATTAGTCAATGGCTCCCTAGTCTCCATTGATGCCCTTCTTGGCCTTTGGCCGAAGACTTCCTTCTCGACTTTGAGCTGACAACTTTCCTTCCTGACGTCTAAGTCAAGTTACTACTCTACCTCATTGTCGAGTTCTCCTTCTCGGCCTTTGAGCAAAGCTCACTCTTTACTTCGTCATTTAGCTCCTACTCGACCTTGTTCTCGAATTCCTCTTTCGATCTTCGAGTTAAGTTCATCATCAACCTTAGTTATTGACATCCGACTCTCATCATGACCCTTAAATTGTATTACATGTCGCCTTTGACAGATTTCATTATCATCATTAGCATACACAAATTTTGACAAGTCCCTTATGAGGCCATAAAAATTTTTTCATAAAATCAGCTTTTCAATATTGTTATGCTCGAGGTATATGTCATTTCTTTGATGTCATCCTTGTCTCGTACACCTCCAGCTGTGGCATCCTACAATCTTTCCTTTTGAAAGAATAGGAAAGCATGTCCATGGTTTTGCCAAAATCAAACACAAAGTAGCCAAAGGCATTCAATGGCCATCTCATTGTTGGAGGCGCTTGCAAGCACAAGCATAAAAACCACCAACTTTCTTCAAGCATATAAATAACACCCATTTCAAAAGCCATAGGGTGAGAAATCTTGGATGTTCAAAACTTTTAGCGTGAGAAGATCTTAAAACTCAAGATTAGTTGCCTTGATCCTTCATCATCGCCATCTAAGATATCAGCAACCTCCATTTCCAATACCTCCTTGCTTACTACAAAAAGTCTCCCGAGAACTTTGTTTACCTTACGATCAAAGCTCCATAAATGGTAATTTTCTACAAAAAAAAACCTCCTTAATTCTCAATTTTCAACCCCATTAATGATTCTATTGGGTCATCACATAACAGACACTCGACAAATCTTACCCATGAAAAGTAGACCTTTACACTCACTTTATCGTCAAGTTTCTTGAGCTTAGAAGCCTCAGATCATTACTGAGTTGTCGGTGACTTGTAGTTGGCAACTCGACGACCTTTGAATCCCCTACCAATGTCTTCCAACCAGATGACTTAAACGTTGACACGTTCAATAGCTAAACACATGATGTATTATTGATCTTGCTTGACATAGCAAAGCCATTATAAGTTTTGGTTCTTAGGTGTACTTGGTTCTTAGGCATAGCTCCAACTGAGGTAAAAAATTTTGTACCATAGACCATCTCATAATTGCATTCAATGGAAGCACACACATTACATATGATATGTCATCGTCCACATATAAAAGCAATTAACAACTTGGACACTCTATTCCAGCTTGTGGATATAAGTGATCCCACTTTGTACAAAACATGTTTGGTCATTGAACCAAGGCTGACGAACTCATATTACACTTGTAATCTAGATCAAATCGCTACTCCTTTTGCATAGACTATGAGTACCAAATAAACCCCATTATTCCCATCAATGGACCACCCTATTAAGCTCATACCACCTAGTATAAGGTCTATAGGATCTTTATGGCAAAGGCAACAACTTGTTTAGTGTCCCCTTAAGGTTGTGATGGATGGAAGTGTTACTTGGATGGTGATAAAATAGAATTCAATTTTTGGACAGATTTGGAGCTAAAAATTTTAAGCTCTAAAAATATGGGGTTTCCACAAAGAAAAAAAAAATGAGAAACTCCATATCAAAGGTTTGGGATGTTAAGGAACTTATGGTTGTGTTTTTATGAATTTTGGATTAGTGGTTGAATTATGATACTTTTTTAACTTGATTTTGCTCGTAGCAGGAAATTGTCCCTTTATATTGAATTTTGGCTATGGTATCTTAAGAATATTGGGGAGTTGAGGCCTTGAAAGGTAATGAGAGACGTGAGGGAATGCTAGGGAAGGTTTAGAATAGGTTATATGAGTTTTGAGGTTGACAGAAGCTAGGCTTGAGGTTAAATGGAGGAGGCCATAAAACATTTATTGAGAAAGAAGGGGAATAAAGGCAAGAAGAGATAAGTAAATACTCACAAAGGCCTTAGGGATTAGCCACCAAGCTTCACCAATGAGTAGAGCAGCCACTAAACTTTTTCACGTGAAATTTTCACTTGCAAATATAATTTTTATTCAATTAATCAAAAAGTACAAAGCAATATCTCATTTATGGACATTTTCGAGCCTAGACAACTTTGGAAAGACTTAGGAGCCAATAAAATATTATTGCATTGATTGATAACATATTCTACTATAAAGGGAAATAAAATAAAAGGAAAAATTAAATTAAAAGCTTCCAAATACATGGAAAGTCAAATTGGCCAAATAAAGTAAGTAGTTTGATATTGATATCAATTAATTTATGAAGATCTTTATCATCTTGACTGGTATGGCCCACCTACACATCAAGGGGCACTAAATTAAATTTTTTTTATTATCCACCCATGATTTTAAGAGTATTATAGAACGTTTATGGGCATGTATGGAGAGTTGTGCATGATGAATTGCCCAAATCTTGATATTGGGCTTTGGTTTATGATCTTGTTCTTGGCATTTATCTTGATGCTACATCACTATTACCTCACTCATGTATGCATAGGCTTTGGCCATTTAGAATTAGAATACCCTAAAATCCCAATCAAAATGATAAGTATATCAAAAGATTATAGGATCTTTAGGTAACCCTCGCCCTCTGGTCATCTTGGCGATCAAAGGGTGTTTTTGATAACAACCTTGGTTACTAAACCTAAGAATCCCTTATCAAAGGCTCACAAATTAAGTATCACACATTTGTTTAAGTAGACATAATCACTAACTTAGCACACATAGGATGTACAATAAGCACACCCTTAGGCACCCTAAGATTAGCGTATAATTAGGGTTACTTTTCTTTTCTCTTGCTTGCAAATTGATGATTTGGCATGGGTTACATCGTATTAACTGGCATTATTTATGTGAATTATTGTAGATATATACTTTTGTGTAGTTGCTTATTTCGTAGTGCCTTCGAAAGCACTACTCGCTGATCTACTTGGCATAATGTTATGCCAAATCAAATAAAAACACATGTTTATTCCTATGCAAATATTATATTTTATAAGGGTAGCTTTATATTTTTCTTTTCTTATGCATTTTTATTCTATGAAATCCATGTAGGTATATGGGTCATTTTAGTAGCAAAGAGAACATATATGATCTAGATAAGGCCTTTCACAACCCTACATGGTTATGGCGAAATTCAACTACATTTTCATGACATTATCTATTCATGTATATATAATTTAGTTTGATTGTTTAAATAATTGTGCATTAAGATGCCTTTTTTTCAAGTTTTTTTTTTTCTTTTTTGTGCCTTTGATATGATTGGCCTGAAGGTACTTTTATTAGGCTCTTATAATGTTAAATATTTCTACCCTATCAATTAAGCAATTTAAAGAAAATCATAGATGAATGATTTTCTTTAAAGTTTAAAATAAAAAAATATGGCTTTTCTCTAAGCCACTACTTTTAAAAATAATCAATCTTAACTCCTTTGATGAACCACAAATGATAGCTTATTCGACATCACATATTGATAAAAACCTAAACTACATAATAAATTGAATTACTTATTATCCAATCTGCTAATTCTCAAAAAAAAAAAAAGAGCAAAAACAAAGTTCAAAAAGAAGTGTAAATGGAGTTTGACTAGCTCTTCTCTACCATTGTCTGTCTATTTCTCTAATTTTCTTCCCTTTAGTCTTTCTCTAGGCTCTTCTTAGAGCCATAGGACCATCGACAGTTTGTTTTTCCTTGTCTATGTTTCTTCATTACTACTTCAACTTCATATGCTTTGCGTGAAGTAGACTTTTGAAAGAGTTATTCAAAGAAACTTCTTCGACTCCTTCAACAACAACATTGTTCTCGAATTGGAAGTCATTACACGAGCTTGCAACAAAGGTAACAATCTTTCTCCCCTTTCACATTATTCTTCAGCTAAATACAGTAAATCCATTGAAGCACAAAATTTATTAAATTCGGGATTGAAGGCAAAATAGAGAAGGAACAATATTTAAGTTTATCTAAGATTTAAAGTTGTCATTTTTGTTGTTTTCGGGATTTAACCAAAACAAAATGCTTGAGCACACTCTTCCATAGTCTACCAAAAGAAACCATTCAAATACTCTCAACTTGATAGCATAAACATGAATATATATATATATATATATATATATATATATATATATATATATATATATATATATATATATATATATATATATATATATATATATATATATAACTTATGCATCACTTTATTTATTTGTATTATCGTGATAGTTTATATTTCAATTTAATAACATTTCATATCAATTTTTTTTAATTGTCTTATATTATACGTACTGTTTAACTTAGCACGGCCACATTTTGCCCTATATGTCATAGATCCACATAAAACTTTACACCAAAGTGCATCATTCGTCATTGACAAGTATGGGTAGAACTTGAGTCTTCTCATGAAAAAATATCACTTAATGAAAGCAATAACAAAGGGTGCTCTTCAAAGGTAATTGAAAACTGATTCATGTTAAGAATAGTGGGATATCCTTGGACCAATTACCTTAAATGTAGCAGTTAAAATGCTAGCATTTTACATAACCTCAAAATTTTCCACAATTAGGGGACATTATAAGCGAAAGGGGCATGAGTCAACAAGACCTCTTGCTACATGGGAATGATTGGTTAAGTCCCACAATGTTGCATTTACAAGAATGAGCCTGCGGCCTTTGCCACTAACATCCGACAATTGAAGCCACCATCTGCGAAGTTCAAATTATAACATGGAGGCCTCAAGAATGCCCGAAATTTTTCATGCACAAGTGAATATCATGAAGGCAAACAAATTCAACAAATACTCCTCACAAGAATCATTCAGTTATTGATCTCCATAAATCATCAGATACAGTGAACTAACGAAAACCAGCAATCATGGAAGATTAATGTGTGAATAGCACAAGTTATCTTTATTTCCTTCTATAGTGTTCCCGCAACAAATGTATACCTTGGAGGAAGGATATCTATGATTAGACCCATACAATCAAATTAGGATAGATGTGCCTATATTTTACATAATTACTCAATGACCATTAAATAAGTTTTTGTAATATTGATCAATCTTCCTCATTGAGTTGTCACTCTATACCTCATACAATTTGATGTCTATCAATCTACTTTTCTTTTCATCACTATCTTTTTTTCTCAAGCATTTTAGGCCATTTTCTCCACCAATTACTGCATTCTCAGTCTTCTCCTCATCAATCAATTTCTTGTCATATTAATCCTCTTGGACACTCACAATTTTTTGTCAGGTTAATCCTCTTGGACATTAAATGAGCTTCAAAGCCTTGTGTAGATAACTATAGAAAGGTTATGAGTTAGCATATCTTCAAGAGCAAAAGATGAATATCCATGAAAGCAAGGTCTCTCTACCAGCCAAAAAATGCAAGACCAAGTTATCTGTAAAAAGCAAAGATCCATAAAAACTAAGTGATGAACATTCTCAAATCCCGAATGTAAGGCAGTAATTGGCCGGTAATGCCTACTTAAGGCCTGACATCATATTTTATCATGATTTCATTAGGTATAAATCAAATCCCTCGTGTCAATAACGGTATAAATACTCAAAATAGCATACACAGAGCAACAAATTTAACGCACAATAGATATAGATTGCAAGAAAGAAAAACAATAACTGCATTACTCAATATACGAAATTTCTACCACAAATCAAAGATCAGACAGTATTTTTCACTCAGGAACAAGGAAACATTTACTGAATTCAAGAAATGTCACCCATCAACCCAAAGTTCAAGAGCATAAAGAACATATGATACAAAACTACAGTCTTTTAGCAATGAACCACCAGTCACGGAGTCACTCACAGCATCAATTTTGACTGCATGCAACGAAACAAAATCAAACAAGAGGTTTGCAGAAATTTTACTTCTTTTGGGGATTTTTCGTCCAAGTAAAACAGGTCAAGTAATTTTGAAGCATTTTAAATACCCACAATCTTAGTTTTACCTCCAAGTGGAATGCCTCCTAATCAAGCAATTTTTAGTACCTTCTGTAGTTCTCCGCCAGTGTCGTCGAAAGCCCTCGCGAACTCCCTCCTCACCGTAGTGAACTTGCCCAAGGCTGAACTTCTATTGCAATCTTGCTGACCTACCGACCGTAGACCACAAGACGCTACCGCCTTGCAACAGCAAGTCGCCAGACGACAGCAGCCTCACGCCGGCAAAGCTTCGCCTTTCGACGATCTCTTCCTCTTCAAGCATAAATTCGGGTTTATTAAATCTACGCTGTTAAAACGTTTAGTGTAGTTAAGTAAAATTTTAAAATTAATTTAATTTTTTATTCTTTTAATTTGTGTTATTAGTTTGATCAACTTTCCTCCCGGTTCTTTTAATTCTCATTTAGGGCTATTTGATTTTCTCGAAAAAAAAATACATGAAAAATGAATGTGATATAAAATGAATTCGTTGTAGTTGTTTTTGATGAGTGTAAAAGATATGCATGAGATTATAGACTTTTTGAAGTAAAATGAATGTAAAGTAAAGTGCAAAGAGGGCGATGGCCGTTGGCTGTTGGCAGCAATGGTCGACAAAGGGTGGAAATGGTGGTGGCAGTGGTCGGCAACAGATGGAGGCGGTGGCAGCGATGGTTGACAGTGGGTAGAGGCAGTCGTGGCAGCGGATGGCAATTGCTTGTGACGTGCAACGTGCAGCAGCAAAGGTGGTGGCCAGCGATGTCAGTGACGGTGAGTTTCCGATGTATTTGAAAATCGTCCAAATTTAAGGAATTCCAACTACGTTGCATTTGAACTAATGATGAATTACTGAATTCTTTTCTACTTCAAAATTTTACACTGCATTTATTTTACTTTAAAACATCTGCATTTAGAATACTTACACCCCTTTTACATCAAACCAAATAATCTCTTAGGCTTCATTTGTGACATGTTTTGGTCAAGATTTTTGTTGCTTTAAAAAATTTTAGCATTAAAAAACAGCTTAAAAAAAAAAAAAGAAAAATATACCAAACTGACTAGAATGGTGGAGTGAATGGGCTACAATAGACCAGTCAATATTGGACCATACCCGAAAACCCGAACCAAAAATTTCGTGTTTGGGTTGACCCGAACCCGAAGCGGGTCGGGTTCGGGTCTTGAAAACCGACCTGTTTGAAAAATCGGATCTAATTCGAGTTGACTCGGGAACCCGGGAATAACCCGAAATGACCCGGAATGCACACAAACCCCTACCTGAAATGACCCTGCCCGCTTCCTGGCTGCCCTGCCTGCCCGGACGCATCACATCGCGTTCTGTCCAAAGGTCAGGTCATATCGCATCCCGAGGCAGTCGCGTCATGCGTCAATCGCCGCCTCGCCGGCGTCCGCGGCAGTTCCGCGCTGAATCCTTCGTCCGGCGTTCGTTTCCAACAGTTCCGTGCCAATTCCGTGTTTGCGTCCGGCAATTCCGCGTCGCCGGCGTCCCGATGCCATGTGGCGTTCGTGGGTCGGGTCGGGTTGACCAGAACCCGAAGCGGGTCAGGTCGGGTCCAGAAAATCAACCCGTTTGCAAAACCGAGTTGGGTCGACCCGAACTCGAATAGTGTCGGGTCAGTTTCGAGTTCGACCCGAACCCGACCCGTAATTCGAAATTGACATGTCTATGCTCCAAGGACATAGCGCATTATCAATTTCTTGCAACAATTTTTGTAAGGAATTCATAGTACGGTTTTATATATTAGTGATAAATAAAATACCTTATACATTAGAGATAAAAAAATACCACTCAATTAAATGATTTGTTATTAAATTGTAAGCAATACATATTTGCATTTAATTATGTGTCTCTCTCATCACATTATATCTGATAAAACTTTATAGCTCTAACAATATGATCCTTTTAACATCTTGAGAGGTGCGGTAAACATAAACACTAAGTATTAAGGATCTAAAATCAGACACTATGAGGGTTTGATCGTAAAATAGGATGTTTAAATAAGAAATCATTTGGGACAGCTTTCTTACTGCTTCTTAAAGCAGCTATTTAGTATAAAAATTTATTTTTTTATTAGAAAATTGCTTTAAGAAGCAGTAAGAAAGCCGTCCCAAATGAAACATAAGATTAAAAATCCATGCTCTTGGGAACTCGCCCCATATAATTTGGCTTAGGAATTTGATAAGCGTGCAACATAACCAATTTTAGATAATTTGCAATTAAATTTAGGTAATATGGTTTCGAACATCCACAATGATAGGACAATCTTCTGAGTAAGATAAGAGCTTGCGACGGAAGATCGAACCTTATCAAATATAGACGGTCTTGCGACTCCTTAAAGATGGTCTTCATATGAAGATCGAAGCCCATAGCGGAGGATCGGGCCTTTTTTGACGATAGTAACCTACAAAATTTATTTATTTTTTCGGAATGTTTTTTCAAATTTTGAGAGAAATCTTGGACCAACTTAAATATATTTAATTTTCTAATTTTCTATTTTGTTAAAAAAAATTGGAATATTAAAAGTAAAAAAAATAATTATTTCTAGGTAACAATAAAAGTAAAATAAATTCAAAAAATCAATAAAAAATTAATTATTTCCTAAAAATAAGAGGTGGAACTGTCGTTACCGCCTTACTATAGCAACGATAACTTAAAAAATAAAATAAAATACCGCAAGTTAAAGGGCACGTGCATCACGTGGCTTGCGCGCGCGTAGGCATCGCAGGAGCCGGTTCGGCCGCCAGCATGCGTCCGAGCCCATTTTTTGGATGGTCTAAGTTAGACATTTTTTTAGTCCCCAAGACCATCTTTTAATGTTTCAAACTCCATTTTGATACTTTTAAAGTCCAACGGAGCCTATGTAGTACATATCCAACAATTTTAAGAGTTTGGGGACATTTTTTTGACAAATTCTTGTTCAAATAGGCATCCGGACTTCAAATAATGATCAATTCATAATTCATGACTTTGAGGGGAGGACCATATGGACATCCATGATGTACTCAAGTCATATAATTTGTTTGAATTTGTAATTTTGCATCCATCACTCTTAAAAAAGTTTGACACATTTTTTTTTTAATTTTATAAGCTTTGCCGTAAGAAAATAGAGGGACAACTGATATGTCACATGAAATTCATCTTGATCAAGCATGAATCTCAATGTAAATATGAGATTGAGGCTTCGAAAATTAAAATTGGGACCACCCAAATTCTGATTTCAATAAACTTATAGTCAAATTGAACATCTCGGAAAGACAACCCCAACGACAGAAAAATCGGTCCAATTCGAGGTCAAATGGGCTCAAATCAATGGATCAAAGCATTTTTTTGAAATTGTGAGCATTAATTGAATGACTGAATGATAACCAAATAGGCAAATATGACATGCTTATAGTCGAATCGAGCAACTCGACGAGACCAATCAAACGAGCCCAAGATTACTCATTTTTTACATCTTTAGGCCTAATGCTTGATAAAAGCTTCATGATGAAGGTGATCAATATGAGTCATCCGATGGGAACACTCCTAACATGCCATAGTTCTTCTCAATATTTACTAGCCATGCCACTCTAAATAAATAATGAATAACCCTCATTCTTCACATGAGGGGGAGGAAGAAGAAGAAGAAAAAAAAAACTTTTGAGAGCTCTCTTGTTGTTGATCGCCGTTGGATCTCTTTCCGACCACTGACCGTCGTCGTACTTTTGCTCGTCCGTCGACCATCATTGAATACCTTTGTAACCATTGGTCGTCGCTGAACTAAGTACACATTCGTCGACTACTGTCAGATCTCTTCATAATTGTCGTCTGCCACCTGACTTCCACTCGTTCATCGATGACTGTCAGATCTCTTTCAAACCACCGATCGTCGTCGTACTTCAGCCTGTTCGTTGGATTTTGGATATAGTTGGATCTCCAACCTTCCTGAGACCTCCATTGAACATTCTTATGATTATTGACATCAGATCTCTAACATCTATTGTATCCATCCAAAGTTCAGCAAAATCATCAACATATTGTATTTACATTGTCCCCGAGTTGAAGGACAAGTCAACTTTTGTAACCAATTCAAATAATAGTGGAATATTTTCAACCAGGTGAGGTCCCGCAATTTTTCCCCTTTAAAAAATTTTCACGTTAAAATTCTGGTGTTTCTCTATTATTTCAATTATTTATTTGTGTAATGATGTTTCATTTACCGCTAAGACGTAAAATCTTTCCACTTTATCACCACAAATTTCTCAACCAGCAACAACTCTACACTCCTTTTACTTCTACCGAAATAGTAAAGCACAAAATTATGACATTTAAAATGCTTAAATTTATTTTGCACTTTCGGAGGCAGTTAGCAGATTATTAGATCTGAAGTACGAAAATTTATTGGTAAGTTTGAATTAATCTGATGAATTTAATAATAAAAAATAAATAAAAATATTCTGTCTTAGTGCCTCTTTATTATAATAGCATGGAATAAAGCTATTAATTTCACAAAAGAAAAATGCAGCAGATAATTACTTGCCATAAAATACTAAAATAGAGCTAAAGGAATATTAAAAATCAATTATAATTTTGATGAAAATAAAAAATATTTTATGAGATTTTATTGTGCTGTGCCTATTTTTTAACGTCAACTGATGCAGAGCATCTTAACTAATTGGTTCCTTAGGCGTACTTTATCTAGTTTGTTATTATTACCTTCTAGAATACTCTTTTGGCCTTATAAGTATGAGGTATTGTAGAGAAAGAGGGTATTGAATGAAATATTAGTCTTTGAAGCCTTTAAGCTCTTCTTCTTCTTCTTCCCTGGATTGGGAAAAACCAAATCCTTCTTGCAGGCAGAGTCTTCCGACGATCCACTACATCAGTTGGTATCAGAGTCTGGAGCTTGTGAAGATTGATGGACTGTGGAAGAAGGTCGGCTGTCGACGACGATCGAAGCCGCAAAACAAGATTGGCGGTCGACAACGATCGACGCCAAGGAAGGTGGGCTGTCGACGATGCTCGAAGCCGGATTGCCTTCTATCAAGCTCAATCGAAGGAATCGCTCGATCAGGTAGACAGAAACCTTGATCGGATTCGCAAAAACCTTCGGGCAATAAGGAAGATGAGAATGTCGTCGGCAACCATACCGAGGTATTCTTCTTCTTCTTTGATCTCCTCGTCCGTTTCACGCAAACGCCATCAGTCTCGCCATGCTCCCATGGTGGTTGATGACTATGCTCCGCTTGAACTCCCGCTCCGATGGCGTGAACCACCGTCGGAATACCCACCGCTCGAGCTTCCATTGCGATGGTGAAATCCTCCGCCTCCACAGATTACGTCGCCTCCACATATTAAATCAAATCCGAGCGTTCCACTTCCGATGCATCACACAAACAATGAACCCACGCCTGGAGACGAGCGCGATTCAATGCCTAACGACGAGAGCGATTCAGCGCCGGGCGACAAGCGCGATTCCAAGCCTAGCATACAACCCAGTTCCGTTGCCCGTGATGTTGCCTCCGATTCATCTATTTTTCCCATAAATGATGAAGCAACTGCCGATTCCACCTCTGCTCAGCTCATCGGAACACGCACAGAGCGCCCGTATTCCATTCCTTTGGAGTTGGAGATGCGAGATCCGACAATCACAACTGATACTCCGATTCTATCTTACCACAGCTTGCCTGTCCAGCCCACTCAACTCAACTCGCCGACAGCAGCCGACCAGGCCCCCGCCGACCAGACTCCTGCGCACCCAGCCATCGATACCATTCATCTGTTCAGTCTGAGTTCGACTCGATGGGCTTCTGAATCGGATTTGGAAGGTCATTCTGCATTTAGAGCCGGCCGAAAGTCTTATGTTTCACTCGTCGGAATCCGATGATCTCCCATCGCCGCTGAAACCTTTGATGGACAGCCCGAGGCTCAATGCATCAGGTAAAGTTATTTTTCAGGGGCTCGAAAGAAGCTCAAGCAGCCCAAACATTTCCAATGGCGATCCGAGATATTGCCCTCGCGGAATGGTGCGGTCTAAGTCAGCTAGCCTTATGGTCACTCCCGTGCTTAATGTTCCTTTTTACAACCTCCAGCGAGACTCGACCTGCCTTGTCCGATCACAGCCCTTAGCCATTTTCACGGCCACCGGCGAGAAGGAGGCGTTGGAGCTTGATGCAACCGTAGTCTGGCCGGGATGGATTGATTTTCAGATCCTTTTTCCTAAGTGTGACTTCATGGCGTTCAAGACGATGGCGGGAAGCTACCTCGGCATTACAGAACATAAGCTATACACACAGGTTGAAGAAGGTTTTCAAAGTGGTGGAAAGCTGAGTCATGCTGAGCTTGGAGAGATCATGATGGCTAACCGTTGTTCACCGAGCAGGGCGATTAAAAACCTTATAAGCGCTCTGCAACGGTCGGCTTCTTTGAATCTGGCGGTGGTGGAGAAGAAAGAGGTTGATGTTATTTCCGTCCAGGTGGGTATCTGCTCAACACAGCCACTTGATCTTGGAGAAGCCACAGCTGTAATATCAAAAATCTGCTCCAGTATCGTCCAGGACGATCTGGGATCGTCCTGGGACGATCAGTGGAAGTTCAGCTCTAGAATTTGCCTAGTTTTGCTCCAGGTGATGTTCTGCAGGCATCGTCCAGGCCGATTGGAGACATCGGCCAGGCCGATTGGCACTGTAGAAAATATCGTCCAGACAACAGCCCTGAGTGGAGACCAGGCCGATCCATTTGGTCGGATCGTCCCGGGACGATGTCGCGATCGGCCGGGCCGATCTGAAGATTATAAAGCTGATTTCAGTCGTTTTGAAGAGAGAGAAAATCAAAAATAAAAATATCTGATTTACTGTTCTGAGGAGAGAGAAAAAGAGATTTTGGAAAAGTTGATTTTCGGACGACGCGGAGCCGTTTTCGTCCGACGAGACTGTTCAGGAATTTGCTGTGCTCGAGGTAAGGCACATTCCGCCTTTCTCAATTTTCAGTTCCGTCGCGTTTGGCGGTAATTTCTGTCCGGATTTCGTTTCCGTTACGGTTTTTCGTCCGTATCTTTTGATTGGTTCAGTTTTTACCGCGTAACTTTCCGTATATTGTTGACGTGCCGAGTGTGCACATTTTGGTTATTTTCCGAAGATTTTTGTCCGGGTATTTTTGATTCGGCGATATTTTTCGTAGACTACAATTTTCTGTGAAATTGTAAATTCTCTGTGCAGTAGAATAAATGTTCTGGAATATGATTATCTATATTCTGTGCGAATTCGGTAAATTTTCTTTGCAGGAAATTTTGTGTAAATTCTGTATACTGTCGTTGTGCTGCCCGATTTTTGGGTAATTTCTGATTTCTCCGGATTTCTTCTGAATTGAAATGCTATGTGTATAAGCTATAAAAAGGGAGTTATAAGGGGCCTGAATCCTATGAGATTCAGTTAGTGTCGGGGAAATCTGAAATGAGCTCAAATCTGAAATCTGATATCTGTTCTGTTCCGGATCCGATGAATTCTGTTCTGGTGCTATAAGCACATCTGTTCTGCTGCCGTGAGCACAAAGGGAGGCATAAGAGGCCTGGATCCTATGAGATTCAGTCAGTGTCTGGGAAGGGAGGCATAAGGGGCCGGAATCCGTAGAGATTCCGTCAGTGTCAGGGCAAGCTATGAATGACATATGAATCTGTTCTGTTTTCTGTATCTGTTCTGTACGCAATTGTGATTCTGATATGATATGATCTGCAAATTCTGATTTCTGATTTCTGTATAATTCTGACTCTGTTGATTTATTCTGTTCTGTGATCCGATCTGTACGACTCTGATTCTGATTTGATATCTGTCCGTATAAGTTCTGATTTTCGATTCTATTCTGATTCGAGATCCGATTCTGTTCCAATTTCTGATCTGATTTCTATCTGATGAGTTTGGTTTTGGTTTCTGAGAATTCAGATCGGTGGTTTGTTGCTTTGCTGAGCTGTTGAGCTCACCCTTGCTTTCTGGTGGTTTTCAGGTTCTGGGAAAGGGAAGGAAGTCCAGGACTAGAGTTCAGAGTCTGATCAGTATAGGTACTTTTGTACTTTTGATTTTTGTACAGTCATGGCTTTTCTGTTCTGTCTTTCTTTCTGTTGAAAGCCATGTACTGTTCTGTAGATGATTATTTTGAGGAAATGAAAAGATAGATGTTTTGTTCCGCTGTGTTTGATGATCTATAGTAGCTCTGTTGTTCTGTTTTTGTGTGTCTGTTGAGTTAAGTATTTGGAAGATCAGTTCAGCAACCAAACTCCAAAGCCAGATCCTGGATAAGAAGGTTTCGTCGCGATCCGGTTCGGGCGGGATCCGTCCCCGTCGGGTCGGGTCGTGACAAGCTTTTAGTGGTATCAGAGCACTGGTTTTGGAAACTGGTTAGATTGTAAAACAGAGCTCTATGAAGTGATCAGTGAGTCTGTCAGGGGGTAGTTTTGGGTCGTTTGGCTTTTTATTGTGTTGTTTTTGTGTTGTTTTTGTGATAGTTTTCCGAATTTTTCTGGATTTTCTGTATGGATCAGCCAGACCCAGACATGACAGACGGGCAGTGCCGATCAGGCAGCACCAGTGGGGAGTACAGCCCCAGTGGTCGGTGCTGATACACTGTCTCAGTTTGCTTCACTTGTTGCTCAGATGATGAGCGAGACTCAGAGCAGAGCTTCTACTATTAGATCTGAGGACATTGATCGACATCTGCAGTTATTTTTGAGGTTGAAGCCTCCGAGATTTGAGGGCGCTGTTGAGCCCAGAGCAGCTGAGGAGTGGCTGAGGAGGTTGGAAAAGACTTTTGATGGGATGTAGTGTCCTGCAGATAGGAAGGTTCCGTTAGCTGTTTTTCTGTTAGACGGAGAGGCTGAGCACTGGTGGGACGGCCAGCAGGCAGCCAGATTTCAGGGTAGACTGAACTCTTTGATCACTTGGGAAGAGTTCACTGAGGTATTCAGAGACTGGTTTGTTCCTCCTTCTGCACGACAGCAGATGTAGGAGAGTTTTCTGAGGCTTGTTCAGGGGAGCAAGACGGTGATGCAGTACGAAGCTGAGTTTACTGCATTAGCCAGGTACGCTCCGCAGCTGGTCAGCACTTCTGCTGAGAGGTGCTACAGATTTCTGAGAGGATTACGAGACACTTTGAGGCAGCCTCTGATACCGTTCAGGATCACTGACTTCGCTGAGCTTGTGGAGCGAGCTCGTCTGATTGAGAATGACATGATGGCTACTCAGCAGCGATGGACTGCGAGTAGGAAGAGATTTAGAGGTGAGACTTCTGGCAGCGGTTCCTCTGGGAAGAGGAGATTTGTTCTTGGATCTGGATCTGGAGATTCCAGAAGGAGCGGAGGATCGTCTGGTACTGTTACCAGTACGACTAGTTCTGGATCTGTCAGTACGGCACCTGTGTGCCAGAGTTGTGGACGGCGACACCATGGCCAGTGCTACAGGATAGCTGGTCTTTGTTTCAGATGTGGTCACCCGGGACATAGGATTGCAGAATGTCCACAGACTGGATTTGATCGGCGTTCTGAGTACCGATCTGAGGGTTTTGTCAGACCTGCCGGTTCAGCAGGAAGACCGAGGACTGTTCCTCCTCGCCCTGAGGGATTTTCCGGTAGAGGTGGTAGTACTAGTTCGGGACCACGGAGACCACCTACGACTCCCTCTGAGCAGAGTAGTTCTATTGCTTCAGCTCCTATTCCAGTTCAGCCACGAGTTTACAGTCTGAGTCAGCAGGAGGCTCGCGATGCTCCGGATGTTGTGACAGGTACGATTCACATTTCTGATCAGCCCTGTCGTGTTTTGTTTGACTCTGGAGCTAGTCACTCGTTTCTTTCCGAGCATTGTTTTGACCGAATCCAGATGCCTTTGTTTTCTCTGCCGGTTTCTTTATCTGTGATTTTACCGGCTGGAAGTAATTTGATTGCCCGCAAGTTTTGTTTGTGTGAGATTGACATTGCTGGCAAGAAGTGGAAATCTAGCTTGATTTTGTTGCCGATTTCTTCGTATGATGTGATTCTGGGAATGGATTGGCTGAGTCTGTATGAGGCTCAGATTGACTGTCTGAAGAAGCAAGTGAGTTTGCTTATGGCTGGAGAGAGAGTTGTATTTCAGGGATTACGAGGTGTTCTCTCCAGTCTGATTTCAGCGTTTGAGGTAAGCAAGATGTGGAAGAAAGGATGCCCAATATTTTTGGCTTCGGTGCGGGATCTGAACCTGGAGGTTGGTTCTGTTTCTGAGATCCCAGTGGTACGGGAGTTTGTGGATATTTTTCCTGAGGAGTTGGTTGGTTTACCTCCGGATAGAGATGTGGAGTTCTCTATCGATGTTTTTCCGGGTACCGCTCCGATATCGAAAGCTCCGTACAGGATGGCACCGAAAGAACTTTCTGAGTTGAAAGTTCAGCTTCAGGAGTTGGTTGACAGAGGTTTTGTGCGTCCTAGTGTTTCACCCTGGGGAGCACCTGTTTTATTTGTGAAGAAGAAGGACGGTACACTCCGTATGTGTATTGATTACAGAGATTTGAACAAGGTCACGATCAAGAATAAGTATCCTTTGCCTCGGATTGACGACTTGTTTGATCAGCTTTCCGGATCTTCAGTATTTTCGAAGATTGACTTGCGATCCGGATATTATCAGGTAAAGGTGAAGGAATCTGATGTGGTGAAGACTGCTTTCAGTACTCGGTACGGGCACTACGAGTTTTTGGTTATGCCTTTCGGGGTAACCAATGTGCCCGCTATTTTCATGGATTTGATGAACCGAGTGTTCAGAGAGTATCTGGATCAGTTTGTGATCGTCTTCATTGACGATATTCTGGTATATTCTGCATCTGAGGATGATCATGCCAGACATTTGAGGATTGTGTTGGAGACTTTGAGGAGGCATCAGTTGTATGCCAAGTTCTCCAAGTGTGAATTATGGCTGAAGAGCATTTCTTTTCTGGGGCATGTGATTAGCGGAGAAGGTATTTCTGTAGATCCCCAGAAGATTCAGGCGGTTGCTGATTGGCCAAGGCCAACTACGGTATTTGAGGTACGTAGTTTCTTGGGCATGGCCGGATATTATAGGAAATTTGTGAAAGGATTTTCACAGATTTCGACTCCTCTGACGAGACTGACTCAGAAGTCAGTTCCTTTTGTTTGGACACCAGAGTGTGAAGCTAGTTTTCAGCGATTGAAGGATTGTCTGACTTCAGCTCCAGTGTTGGCACTTCCGTCAGGTACGAAAGGTTTTCAGGTGTTCAGTGATGCTTCACTGAAAGGACTGGGTTGTGTCCTGATGCAGCATGGTCAGGTAATTGCTTATGCTTCGAGACAGTTGAAACCACATAAGAAGAATTACCCGACACATGATTTGGAGTTAGCTGCAGTTGTTTTTGCTTTGAAGATTTGGCGTCATTATCTGTATGGCGTCAGATGTGAGATCTTTACTGATCATAAGAGCCTGAAGTATATTTTTACTCAGAAGGATATGAATTTAAGGCAGAGACGGTGGCTCGAGTTGATCAAGGACTATGATTTGACTATTCAGTATCAGCCTGGGAAGGCTAATGTGGTAGCGGACGCTCTGAGCAGAAAGTCTTCTGGATTATCATGTATTCAGCTTACTTGTGATAACTTTCTAATTAGAGACATGGAGCGATTGCAGTTGGAGGTGATTTCCTCCAGTGATTTGGAGTTGGCTCAGATGAGTATTCAGTCTACTTTGGAAACAAGGATTCAAGAAGCCCAGAAGTCAGATTCTGATTATTCGAAGTTGATTGCACAGATTGGATCTGGTAAGACTCCTGAACTTCGAATTTCTGATTCTGGTGCTATTTTCTGTAAGAACAGGTTGTGGGTACCTGTGTTTGGAGATTTGAGGCAGGAGATTCTGTACGAATCTCATCATTCAGACTACACTGTTCATCCAGGCAGTGGTAAGATGTATGCTGATATGAAGCTTTTATTCTGGTGGCCTGGGATGAAGAAGGATGTGGCGGAGTTTGTGTCGAGATGCGAAGCCTGTCAGTTGGTGAAGGCAGAGCATCAGCGACCAGGTGGATTGTTGCAGTCGTTGCCTATCCCTGAGTGGAAATGGGAGGAGGTAACGATGGACTTTGCGATGGGTTTTCCTCGATCTAGACAAGGGCACGATGCTATTTGGGTAGTTGTAGATCGATTGACGAAGTCAGCCCATTTTCTTCCGATCAGACAGACGGATTCAGTTGAACGCTTGGCACAGATATATGTGAAGGAGATAGTTAGATTGCACGGTGTGCCTCGCGTGATTGTTTCTGATCGAGATGGACGTTTTACTTCCAGACTTTGGAAAGGCATTCAGCAAGGCTTGGGTACGAAACTGCATTTCAGTACAGCCTTTCATCCTCAGACAGATGGACAGTCTGAGAGGACTATTCAGGTATTGGAAGATCTGTTGAGACTTTGTGTTCTGGACTTTAGCGGAAGCTGGGAAGATCATATTCCGCTGATTGAGTTTGCTTATAACAACAGTTTTCAGTCCAGTATCGGTATGGCACCGTACGAGGCTCTGTATGACAGGAAGTGTCGTACTCCTTTGACTCTGACAGAGGTCGGAGATAGGCAGGCTTTGGGGGCCACTTTTGCTGATGAAACTGCTCAGAAGATCAGTTTGATAAGAGAAAGATTGAAAGCGGCTCAAGACCGTCAACAGAAGTATTACAATCAGAAGCACAGATTTGTTTAGTTTCAGGTTGGTGACTTTGTGTATGTCAAAGTCAGCCCGATGAAGGGTGTGAGCAGATTTGGTCAGGTGAGTAAACTGAGTCCAAGGTATGTTGGACCGTTTGAGATTTTGGAAAGAATTGTAAAATCTGCTTATCGCCTATTGCTTTCTGATTCTATGCCTGATGTGCATAATGTGTTTCATGTATCCACTCTGAGAAAGTGGGTTTCAGACTCTGGGAAGAAAGTATCAGCTGATGAGGTTGAGATTCAGGAGAATCTGGCGTACAAGGAAGAGCCAGAGTTGATTTTGGCATACGACGTCCGAAAGTTAAGAAATAAAGAGATTCCGATGGTTAAAGTCCAGTGGAAGCACCGGACTGCACGGGAAGCGACTTGGGAAAAGGAGTCTGACATGAGACGGTCGTACCCGTATTTGTTCTGACTGAGTTTGGATTGGATAATGTCGAGAATGATATTTTTCTAAGTTGGGGAGATTGTAATATCAAAAATCTGCTCCAGTATCGTCCAGGACGATCTGGGATCGTCCTGGGACGATCAGTGGAAGTTCAGCTCCAGAATTTGCCCAGTTTTGCTCCAGGTGATGTTCTGCAGGCATCGTCCAGGCCGATTGGAGACATCGGCCAGGCCGATTGGCACTGTAGAAAATATCGTCCAGACAACAGCCCTGAGTGGAGACCAGGCCGATCCATTTGGTCGGATCGTCCCGGGACGATGTCGCGATCGACCGGGCCGATCTGAAGATTATAAAGCTGATTTCAGTCATTTTGAAGAGAGAGAAAATCAAAAATAAAAATATCTGATTTACTGTTCTGAGGAGAGAGAAAAAGAGATTTTGGAAAAGTTGATTTTCGGACGACGCGGAGCCGTTTTCGTCCGACAAGACTGTTCAGGAATTTGCTGTGCTCGAGGTAAGGCACATTCCGCCTTTCTCAATTTTCAGTTCCGTCGCGTTTGGCGGTAATTTTTGTCCGGATTTCGTTTCCGTTACGGTTTTTCGTCCGTATCTTTTGATTGGTTCAGTTTTTACCGCGTAACTTTCCGTATATTGTTGACGTGCCGAGTGTTCACATTTTGGTTATTTTCCGAAGATTTTTGTCCGGGTATTTTTGATTCGGCGATGTTTTTCGTAGACTACAATTTTCTGTGAAATTGTAAATTCTCTGTGCAGTAGAATAAATGTTATGGAATATGATTATCTATATTCTGTGCGAATTCGGTAAATTTTCTTTGCAAGAAATTTTGTGTAAATTCTGTATACTGCCGTTGTGCTGCCCGATTTTTGGGTAATTTCTGATTTCTCCGGATTTCTTCTGAATTGAAATGCTATGTGTATAAGCTATAAAAAGGGAGTTATAAGGGGCCTGAATCCTATGAGATTCAGTTAGTGTCGGGGAAATCTGAAATGAGCTCAAATCTGAAATCTGATATCTGTTCTGTTCCGGATCCGATGAATTCTGTTCTGGTGCTATAAGCACATCTGTTCTGGTGCCGTGAGCACAAAGGGAGGCATAAGGGGCCTGGATCCTATGAGATTCAGTCAGTGTCTGGGAAGGGAGGCATAAGGGGCCGGAATCCGTAGAGATTCCGTCAGTGTCAGGGCAAGCTATGAATGACATATGAATCTGTTATATTTTCTGTATCTGTTATGTACGCAATTGTGATTCTGATATGATATGATCTGCAAATTCTGATTTCTGATTTCTGTATAATTCTGACTCTGTTGATTTATTCTGTTCTGTGATCTGATCTGTACGACTCTGATTCTGATTTGATATCTGTCCGTATAAGTTCTGATTTTCGATTCTGTTCTGATTCGAGATCCGATTCTGTTCCAATTTCTGATCTGATTTCTATCTGATGAGTTTGGTTTTGGTTTCTGAGAATTCAGATTGGTGGTTTGTTGCTTTGCTGAGCTGTTGAGCTCACCCTTGCTTTCTGGTGGTTTTCAGGTTCTGGGAAAGGGAAGGAAGTCCAGGACTAGAGTTCAGAGTCTGATCAGTATAGGTACTTTTGTACTTTTGATTTTTGTACAGTCATGGCTTTTCTGTTCTGTCTTTCTTTCTGTTGAAAGCCATGTACTGTTCTGTAGATGATTATTTTGAGGAAATGAAAAGATAGATGTTTTGTTCCGCTGTGTTTGATGATCTATAGTAGCTCTGTTGTTCTGTTTTTGTGTGTCTGTTGAGTTAAGTATTTGGAAGATCAGTTCAGCAACCAAACTCCAAAGCCAGATCCTGGATAAGAAGGTTTCGTCGCGATCCGGTTCGGGCGGGATCCGTCCCCGTCGGGTCGGGTCGTGACAACAGCAATGACGAAAACATCACACAAGGAAGACAAAGCTTCGGCATCCATCCAGCCTCTAGTTGAGGAAGTCGTGGATAGTGATTGGGAGAATGCTCCTATGGCAACAGCGGCTCAGTTTGCTAAGAGATGTGATCGGCGAAATGGGGATATTGAATTAAATGATAACTACATTGTTACTGCAGGTGTGGAAATACCTGGTTTAAATTCGACTTACAAAGCTGATCCAACGCAATGCTCACAAACTGTTCGACGAAATGTCAATAAGGGCTGGGATTTCAAATTTGAGCTGTCAGGCTCTGCTTATGGGAGCAAGGAATCAAGGAGCTCAACATGAGGCCTAGCGGTATTTCTTCTCTCTTCCATATTACTGATCTCAAGGGCCATGACAAAGAGTTTGTTATGCAGTGGCTTGATTTAAAGCCAAACCTTAGTGTTCAGTTTATTGGATTAAGCAGTTGGGACAAGCATGTAGGATATAAAAATATCACTATATTACCATTGACTCAACATCACACTAGTCTTTGGAGCCAAGTTGGCTGCAAAGAGTATCAAGTGGAGAGTGGTAAGGAGTTTGCAATCCTTGACATTAATAATGATGGCCTTGGTAAATGGGAACTACTGAATTTTCTGGAGAGCTGGGACTTTTCTAATGTAATGTTTATTGTTGGTGCTGAAAGAAAGATTGTTCCCACTCATAAAGTTATTTTGAATACTTTGATGACTTCTCTATCAATTATTCTAGTGAGATAATGAGCAGCAAATCCAACGAAGTTGATGATAATAATGGTGCAGAGAGAATTGGAGATCTTTCTTCATTTGATGAAAATGAGCATAAGGTTCATCACTTGGATTGGGGGAAGCCTCTTCATGTGGTAATTTTAAAGTCCGCATTCAAAGTCTTCGATCCAGGAATTTGTTGCCACCATACCTCCCTTCTAATTATCGAGCCTCGAACGGAGTCGAGTTCTTTTTACGCAAGGGGAGAATGATGCAGAGCATCTTAACTAATTGGTTCCTTAGACGTACTTTATCTAGAATACTCTTTTGGCCTTATAAGTATGAGGTATTGTAGAGAAAGAGGGTATCAAATGAAATATTAGTCTTTGAAGCCTTTGAGCTCTTCTTCCCTGAATTGGGAAAAACAAAATCCTTCTTACAGGCCGAGTCTTCCGACGATCCACTACATCATCAACTCTTTTATTGAACGCAAAAATCATTTGTAAATTATATTAGCAGATATAAAGAGCTATATTTGTACTAAATCAATCATAATATTAATATAGATATATTTTACTAAATCAATCATAATATTAATATAGATATATTAATTCAAGAAAAAAGTCATAATAAAAATATATTAAATAATAATATATTATAATTGATACGTTGTTAAAAAATTATCTTGGTCAGGCACGAATCTCGATGCAGAATCAAGATGGAAACTTCAAAAATTAATCCAGAGACCATGTGAACTCCGATTTTAGCAAACTTACAGTCGAACTGAGCGTCTCGGAAATACAAATCCAACGACTCCAAATTCGACTCAATCCGAGCCCAAATGAGTCTAAATCAAAGACTAGAAGTGCTGTTGGAAGGTTCGAATCACAATTTGAGTTACCAAATGGTCTCCGATTTTAACGAGCTCATACTCGAATCGAACGACTCGACGAGACAAATCCAACGAACCCAAGATCACCGAATTCCAAAATCACTAAGGCCTCCAAATGCCTGACGAACGGTCCATGATAAAGGGGTTCAATATCGGCCGTCCATCCAACCACTCCCCATTTACCCTTGATCTCTCACCTATTTACGGGGCATGCCGCTCCAGAAAATCTATAAATATACCCCTCATTTCTCTTGAAAGGGGACCCAAGCAAGAAGAGAAGAGGAGAAGATAAGCAAGAAGGGAATAGAAGAAGAGAAGAGGAGAAGAGAAGGAAGAAGCTCCTCCTCGACCATCGACGAAACCTCGCCGGATCACCATAGGAGCTCGCTGGACCATCGTCGGAACCTCGCGCGGACCACCACCGGAGCTCGCGGACCAGCGCCAGAACCTCGCCGGACCACCACCGAAGCTTGCCAGACCACCGCCGGAGCTTCGTTGCACCACCACCTCAAGGTCCGACGTTCAGGCCCGACATTTTGCTCAAGTCCCGACGTTATGCTGAAGGTCCAACATTCTGCTAAATGCCCGACGTTCTGCTGAAGGCCCAACGTTCTGCTCAAGGCCCGACGTTCAGGCTCAACGCTCTACTCAAGGCCCAACGTTCTGCTTAAGGCCAGACTACCAATTAACACCCGAACTTCTAGGTGACGTCAGGGTACTATAAAGTGACACCGGGTCTAACACCAGACTTCTATCGAACAGTTACTAATTGTAATTTGATCGCCCTTGGAGGCGAGTCAGCCCTTTGTAATCGACTCAAATTCTAGTGGAATTATTTTCAACTGTGCTAGGCCTCGTGGTTTTTTCCCTTTTAAGGGTTTTCCACGCAAAAAGTCTTGTTTTCTCTGTGTGTGTGATGGATATCCGTGCAAAACTAAGACGTATAGTTAAAACTCTATCACCGCGTATATTCAAGCCTGCAGCAATAATAATGATATTTATGCGCTGAAACATTTGTAACAATAGATAGAGATAGAGTTTAATTTCTTAGTTTTTCACGAAGATATAACACACAAATATACGAGATGAGTGAAAAAATTATAAAGAACTTCATAATTTTTATATGAAATACTTAAGTACTGAAAAAATTATACGGTTTGACATAGTTGAATATAGGGGCGGAACCCTCTTTAGGTAGGGGGGCAATTCCCCCCCCCCCCCCCCCCCCCCCCTCCCCCTAATTTTTTTTTTTAATTCATTTGTTATATTATTCTTTAGGTAATTTGTTCCTATCAAACTATTTTTTAGCCTTTATTATAAAGATTTTTAGGCAATTGCCACACCCCTCCCCCTAAAAGTTTTTAAATAACATAATATTTAGGCAATTGCCATCGCCAAATAGTAAATAGAATTCATCATTTTATTTATTAATTTGAAATCCAAAAGTATCCTTACAACTAAATTTTGTTCAGGAGGCGCTGCCCCCGAAAACCCTTACAGGGACGCTGCCCTTTGGATCCCCGATATATCTGTGAAACATACAACGATCAAAGATATGAACAAATATTGGTCATTATTGATCCATTTGCTTATAATGAATGGTTGAGCCAAATTTGAGGCAACACCAACAATTACTTGTAAGTTTTTGCCCCCCTTGAAAATTAAGGCGGGTTCCGCCCCTAGTTGAATAACTTGGTTGAAGTTACCATGACAAGGAATCATATGTAATAAGCCATTTGCTTGTTGCTTTAGGCTTTGTTTGGGACGACTTTCTTACTTCTTCTAAAAGCAGCTTTCTAGTATACAAAATTTTAAATTTTTTACTAAAAAGTTGATTTAAGAAGCAATAAAAAAATCATTCCAAACAAAGCCTTAATGATGTTCCTCACAATCTTAATGTTGAAGTTAGAGTCAAAATTATTGTTGATAGTATGCACTAGGGGTGTCAATATTTGACACGACCCGAAAATCCGACTCGAATCCAACTCGAAAAGTTCGGGTTAGGTTCAACCCGAACCCGAAACGGGTCGGGTTCGGGTTCAACATTTTGATCCGTTTCAAAAATCGGGTCGGGTTCGGGTTAACCCTTTGACCCGAAATTAACCCGAAAGTGACCCAATTTTTACCCGAAAACCTGATTTTAATATAGCAACTCGAGATTGACTTGATTTTGACCTGAAAAGAGGAGATTGACCCGTTTTGACCCGAAAATTAGCAAAATTTTTGTTGAAAATGGGTCATTCGGGTCAGGTCAAGCGGGTCGGGTTCGGGTCCAGGAAACTGACCCATTTTTAAAAACGGATCGGGTTCGGGTTGACCCGAATAGTGCCGGGTTAGTTTCGGGTTCGACCCAAACCCGACCTGTGACCCGAAATTGACACCCCTAGTATGCACCCATATTATTAATGATGATGATGAATTTGATTTTGAATAAAGTAATTAGGTGACATTAGTCAAAGAGAATGGAGAGGGAGCACCATTTTCTTTAATTCTTAACAATTATTTATATATATTTAAATATAATAATGATAATTCTTAACAGCTTTTAATCCTTTTATCACTTTTATGTCTAATATGCTATAAGCACATATTTAAAATATATTATTTTAAAACTTAGAAGAAGCGTTATATAATAAATTACTCTACAGGAAAAAATAACATCAGGACACAAATGCGGTTGTCCTTGCGTCAATTCCCTTCTTCTCTACTCCAATTCCTACTCCACCATTCTGATAGCCCTATTCCACCTTCTCTCTCAACCAAAGCCCAACCCAGAGCCCTATATGGCCAAATCCACCTCCCCTCTACTCCATCAATCCACCGCCGCCACCGCTCAAATGAAACAGATGCTCTATCGCCGGAGCAACTCTGAAAAATCCCACCTTTACCATCAACTTCTAAGGAAATACTACCGCTGGGTTCTCTGGCTCTTTCTATCCGTCTATCTCTTCCTCTCCTCCTCCACCCCCTCCTCCTTCCTCCCTTCCCCTATTTCCCGTCGCGCCCTCTCTCAATCCCCCACGTCCTCCTCTTCTTCTTCCCCCTCACTGAAGATCTACGTCTACGACCTCCCGCCGGAGTTCAATCGAGTATGGCTCTCGAATCCACGCTGTGCGACCCACCTCTTCGCCGCCGAGGTTGCTTTCCATGAGGCCCTGATCCACTCATCTGTTCGCGCCGTTAACCCTCTTGAAGCCGACTACTTCTTCGTCCCAGTCTACGTCTCCTGCAACTTCTCAACGATCAACGGCTTCCCCTCCCTCCACCATGCTCGCCCTCTCCTTTCCTCCGCTGTCGATCTCATCTCCAGGAACTTTCCTTTCTGGAACCGCTCTACAGGCGTCGATCACATCTTTGTTGCTTCCCACGACTATGGAGCTTGCTTCCACGCCATGGTAATTAATCCCCTTCCATCATCAAAAATCGCAATTTTCTTATATAATTGGATCTTTTCTTCCTGTTTGTATTTGGTATCCTTTCTCTCTTGCGCTGCAAGTGCGTTACGAATTAGTCTATCCATCAAGTTGAAAGTTTACAGTTTTCCAGGGAGTGTATATAGATCCCTATCTATCTCTGATGCACACAGAATTTACTAATGAGCTTGCGATGTTCTTTGTGGGCAACAGGAGGACGTGGCTATCGCTGATGGGATACCAGAGTTTCTGAAAAACTCCATTCTGCTTCAGACCTTCGGCATGAAATCGCCTCACCCGTGCCAGGAGGCGGAACATGTGGTTATTCCGCCGTACATCTCGCTGGGAACTAACCGGTGGCCGGCGCCTGAGACCGCAAAGCGGGACATCTTCGTCTTTTTCCGTGGCAAGATGGAGGTCCATCCAAAGAACATCAGCGGCCGTTTCTATAGCCGGTAAACAGCTTTCCAGCTCACAAAAACCGATCTTTTGCATATAATTGTCTAATTATTGGCGTTATATAATACAGGAAGGTGCGGACGGAGATCTGGAACAGGTACGGCGGCAACAGGCGGTTCTACCTCCGGCGCCACCGCTTCGACGGCTACCAATCAGAGATTGCGCGATCTGTGTTCTGCCTATGTCCGCTGGGGTGGGCCCCATGGAGTCCTCGGCTCGTCGAATCCGTAGCGCTCGGCTGCGTACCGGTGATCATCGCCGACGGTATCCGTCTCCCGTTCCCTGATGCCGTGCCGTGGCCGGAGATCTCGTTGACCGTCGCCGAGCGCGACGTGGCCAGCCTCGAGAGCGTTCTCGACCGCATCGCCGCCACCAACCTTTCCGCTATTCAACGCCGGCTATGGGATCCCTCAATTCGGCGAGCTCTGCTTTTTAACCCTCGTGGCATAGTTTCCGGCGATGCTTCTTGGAACGTACTACGAGCTCTGGAAGCTAAGCTCGACCGGCGGTCATGGCGGCGGCGGCGGCGACTGCGGCCGCGGCCGAGCCAGGCTAACCTGGATTCCTGGGTGCGGTGGGCGTAAGTGCCTGGTGGGCCCTCACCCTCTGGTGGGAACTGGCTCAAAGCTTCGGCTGACCCACGTGATTATTTGTAGATCTGTTGTATTATATTGTTATTATTATTTTATTTTTTTCCAAAAAAGATGGTGACAGTGCTGAATCTCGGCGAGCGGGCCGCGAGGATGATGAGTTGGCAGCGCGGGAAGGTTGAAAATGAAAAATATTTGTATAGAGGTCGTGCTTCTTTTGTTTATGTAAAACTGCTTTTTGACGAGTGCAAATAAAGTAATTTTAGGTGGGTGTCACGTAAAAGACATTTTAAGTTATTTTGAAGATTATTTAATTTACAGTCTTTTTATAATAATTTTTTTCCACAGTCGCCCTCGCATTTAATCTCTCTTACTCAGATTTATTTTTATTTTATTTTATATATGTGGCACAAATGACAAATATACATATCTGAATGGTTTTTTGTCTGCTCTATTGCTTTGAGAATTAGTATTAGTACATTAAATCATTACTAAGTGTATTACAGTATTAATTACTGATGTGGAATCCCGACATTGGCTTACACCTGTATTAAGCTATGTCCTGTAATCTATATATACGCATGTTGTTACTCTGTTATAGGACGAAATAAAATGATATTTCTTTCGTGTCTTGTGTGTTTAGATTTCTCCTTCTCTCTCTCTCTCTCGCATTCTTGATCTCTCCTTCTTGCTCTCTGATTCAACATGGTATCAAAGAGCCTGGTTATGCAATCTTGAAGATCGGTAAAATCTCGGTCCAGCAACTATGTCGACCTCAGCCATATCCAATCATGGCGATCGAGATGACGATGAAGACTCCGATGGTTCGGTTATCTCACCAGCCCTAAAATTCGTTGTCTCAAACTTGAAGATGATGGTTCCCAGCTCCCTAGCGGCTGACAACTATCAAACATGGCGTGCGCAAATTCTTAAAATTTTCACTGCAAATCGGTTTGACAAGTATCTTGATCTTTCTTTTTCCAGTTTACCTGGAAATTCCCAATCTGACGACGCATCTTCGTCTCACCTCTTGACAAATCAAGAAGCTCTTACTGATCAAAATCTTTCAGCCGCCATATGTTCAACCATCTCGGCACCTATTCTTCCCTATGTTGTTCACCTCAACTCCACCGCTCAGATTTGTTCTACTCTTGAAATCAGATTTCAGTCCTCCAATAGGTCTAGGGTGATTCAACTCAAGAACTCACTGCATAATATTTCCCTCAAAAAACATACAATCACGCAGTACTTGTCTGAAATTAAGATACTCGTTGATCAAATATCATCCTCTGGCTCTACGGTAGACACTGAGGATATAATCCTATACATTCTTAATGGCCTACCTCAATCCTACCAGTCCTTTAAAACTACCATTCGAACTATGCTGAATCCGATCACTCTTGATCAACTCTATGCTCTCCTGCTTAGTGAGGAAATCAACATCGCATCGGACCTCGCTCGCACCACTCCAGCACCAGATCCTACCATGGCATTATTCACATACCGTGGTCGTGGGCGTCGTAGCCGTGGACGCTCCACTCAAAACTCTCAAGGCAATACCAGAAATGCAACACAACCACCTGTGGTATGCCAAATCTGCTCAAAGAGAGGCCATTCCGCCTCACGCTGCTGGAACAGAATGGATCCTAACTACAGCAATCAGTCTCAACCAACGTCCAATATGGCCCTAACAGCAAGCACCGAACCATCTTACAACAATTGGTATCTTGATTCCGGCGCTACATCTCATCTAACGAACTCTCTGGACAACATCTCAATTTCTACCCCCTACCAAGGCTCAGATGCTATCACTGTTGGTGATGGGAGATCGGTAAGCATCGCTAACTCAGGCGCTGGCATCTTACCGACTCCCTCTCGTAAGTTAAAACTAATGCATATTATTAATACACCTTCTTTACATTACAACTGTCACGCCCCAAGATCTAACTTGGAAAGAATTTCAATCAAACCATCAACATTACCAGAGCTATCTATAACAATCAAATCAAACGGTCTAGCAAAATTCTATAACATTTAAAACATCAATAAACGATACTATTCATATCTCAAAAGATCATATACAATACTCAGGAACTACACCAAAAACACATGAACTGAAATCTATTTTGTCATGAGTACAAAAGAATCACTACAATAAAAAAGAACAGAAACTTGGAGATCCTGATCAACCTCAATCACCTGCTCCCTTGCCCTGACCTGAAAATATTAACCACATATAATGAGCTTCAAAAAGCCCAGCAGGTCACCTAATACTTACAACTGAAATCAAAGCACAATACTGGAAACAATATGCATGTCAATTAGTCGAAACAATAACAGTCAATTACACATGATTAGTGAATCAATACAGCGGAAATCAAATCAGTAATCAATGCAGCGGTAGAAGAATCAATAACAGTAGAAAGAATCAGCGATCAGTCAAATCAATCATATCAAATCGAATCAATCAAAACAATACAGTCCCGTCTATACTAGCAATGAATCAAATGCAGCAATTCAATACAATGCAGCAGCAAATAGTATCAATGTCCGTATTCTATAACAGTAGCAATGCACATTGACAGAATGAAGGTATCAATGAAATCGTACGATAGTAGTAAGTCCGTAAATCCATCAGTAAATCCAAATCAAATAAGCAATAAATCCAACACGAGTCAATGCCGGACACATGCATTTTAATACAATAGTCTTACTGAACAAGTTCAATCACTGGCTATTCAATAATCAATAGAGGTGTTGTAGAAATCCATATGTTGGTTCAATAAGAGTCGTCATTCTGAGCCCGTCGGCATAAGAATCTCCTTATGCCTCCCAATCAATATATCAATGATCAATAGTTTAAAGGAAAACCCGTCGGCCCACCATCCTGTACAGGTCAATCAATCTCCAGCAAACAGTTCAACCAGGCTTCACTTGTCTTTCAGTATCAATAATCATATATTCATATTCGTATGCATACAGTTCAAATCATCAATTTAAGAAAATCGGAAATCGTGCGAAAATCCAGCGGCATAACGGCAGTATACGGAATTTACACAGAAATTCCTAAAAATCACAATTTATCAAATTAATACAGAACGTGCACGACAACAATATAAGACTTCTATTCTACTGAAGCAACAGCAATCAACATCCTATTTTTTATCTATTCGATCAAAATCGCACAGATCCCAAAATAACCGGTAGAATCGTTACAGAAAATACTCAAAACGTGTAGAATAATCATATCAATAACATATCAAAAGTTGTGCGGTGAAAGATTCGTCAATACAAAATGCGGCGCGTTTATTGGTAACAAAAACACAAAACTGTGCACAAAACGATCAAAACTCAACATCTTCGAAAACAGAGATAGGATTCGGAGTCCTTACCGCGAGATAAACACTTTACTCAACAGCGGCGACGGACGAAAAGCGCTCCGTGGTCTCCGAAACCAAGCTTTTCCTTTGCTTTCCTTCTCCTTCTCTCTCCTCAGATATTTTGTTTTATAAAAATGATTTTCTTTCTCCTCAAAACGAGTAGATTTTCTTATAAAACTGACCTGATCGGCCTGGCCAATCACCACATCGTCTAGGACGATCTGAACAAATTTCAATCGTCCAGGACGATTTCTCAGGACGATATTGAATTTTCCTTGGACGATAAAAACCCTTGCTCACTGACTTGTGCCATGAACTGATTGTCCCAAGACGATCCAAAATCGGCCCGGACGATCCACCCAGAAATCAGCTGTTTCTGATCATTCTGGACGATCTCAACATCGTCCCGAACGATCCCAGAAGGAAATCAAAGAAATGAGCTATTACAATCTCCCCACCTTAGAAAAATGTCATCCCGACATTTCCCTAAAGATCCGAAATAAAAACGAAACAAAACAAATCCAATCAAATTCGAATCAAAATCAAAACTCGGCGAAAATCATACAGATCACACAATTCATTCAATCACATGTCATTCAATTGTATGCAAAATGATGCACTTATAGCTACCCATTCTACCCAACTCTCAATCCAAACCTATAACTCTGGTAACAATTCATTCTTCCAATAACACTGCTTTGATACAAACTTATCACGCCCCAAGATCTAACTTGGAAAGAATTTCAATCAAACCATCAACATTTTACCAGAGCTATCTATAACAATCAAATCAAACGGTCTAGCAAAATTCTATAACATTTAAAACATCAATAAACGATACTATTCATATCTCAAAAGATCATATACAATACTCAGGAACTACACCAAAAACACATGAACTGAAATCTATCTTGTCCTGAGTACAAAAGAATCACTACAATAAAAAAGAACAAAAACCTGGAGATCCTGATCAACCTCAATCACCTGCTCCCTTGCCCTGACCTGAAAATATTAACCACATATAATGAGCTTCAAAAAGCCCATCAGGTCACCTAATACCTACAACTGAAATCAAAGCACAATACTGGAAACAATATGCATGTCAATTAGTCGAAACAATAACAGTCAATTACACATGATCAGTGAATCAATGCAGCGGAAATCAAATCAGTAATCAATGCAGCGGTAGAAGAATCAATAACAGTAGAAAGAATCAGCGATCAGTCAAATCAATCGTATCAAATCGAATCAATCAAAACAATACAGTCCCGTCTATACTAGCAATGAATCAAATGCAGCAATTCAATACAATGCAGCAACAATAATATCAATGTCCGTATTCTATAACAGTAGCAATGCACAGTGACAGAATGAAGGTATCAATGAAATTGTACGATAGCAGTAAGTTCGTAAATCCGTCAGTAAATCCAAATCAAATAAGCAATAAATCCAACACGAGTCAATGCCGAACACATGCATTTCAATACAATAGTCTTACTAAACAAGTTCAATCACTGGCTATTCAATGATCAATAGTGCTGTTGTAGAAATCGATATGTTGGTTCAATAAGAGTCATCACTCTGAGCCCGTCGGCATAAGAATCTCCTTATGCCTCCCAATCA
The DNA here is from genome assembly GCA_016618105.1 of Dendrobium huoshanense. NCBI lineage: Eukaryota > Viridiplantae > Streptophyta > Magnoliopsida > Asparagales > Orchidaceae > Dendrobium > Dendrobium huoshanense. The sequence goes on along the minus strand of CM028353.1, from coordinate 35,081,029 downwards.
ATATATCAATGATCAATAGTTTAAAGGAAAGCCCGTCGGCCCACCATTCTATACAGGTCAATCAATCTCCAGCCAACAGTTTAACCAGGCTTCACTTGTCTTTCAGTATCAATAATCATATATTCATATTCGTATGCATACAGTTCAAATCATCAATTTAAGAAAATTGGAAATCGTACGAAAATCCAGCGACATAACGGCAGTTTACGGAATTTACACAGAAATTCCTAAAAATCACAATTTATCAAATTAATACAGAACGTGCATGACAACAATATAAGACTTCTATTCTACTGAAGCAACATCAATCAATATCCTGATTTTTATCTATTCGATCAAAATCGCACAGATCCCAAAATAATCGGTAGAATCGTTACAGAAAATACTCAAAACGTGTAGAATAATCATATCAATAACATATCAAAAGTTGTGCGATGAAAGATTTGTCAATACAAAATGCGGTGCGTTTATCGGTAACAAATACACAAAACTATGCACAAAATGACCAAAACTCAACATCTTCGAAAACAGAGATAGGATTCAGAGTCCTTACCGCGAGATAAACACTTTACTTAACAGCGACGACGGACGAAAAGCACCGCGGTCTCCGAAACCAAGCTTTTCCTTTGCTTTCCTTCTCCTTCTCTCTCCTCAGATATTTTGTTTTATAAAAATGATTTTCTCTCTCCTCAAAACGAGTAGATTTTCTTATAAAACTGACCTGATCGGCCCGGCCGATCGCCACATCGTTCAGGATGATCTGAACAAATTTCAATCGTCCAGGACGATTTCTCAAGACGATATTGAATTTTTCTTGGACGATAAAAACCCTTGCTCACTGACTTGTGCCATGAACTGATCGTCCCAGGACGATCCAAAATCGGCCCGGACGATCCACCCAGAAATCAGCTGTTTCTGATCATTCTGGACGATCTCAACATCGTCCCGAATGATCCCAGAAGGAAATCAAAGAAACGAGCTATTACAACAACTTAGTGTCAATTTCTCAACTGACTAAAGAAAATGACATATCTATCACATTCGATCCTAACGGTTTTATGTTTAAGGATATGAAGAATCAACAAGTGCTACTTCAAGGACCATGTAACAATGGCCTATACCCAATTCAATTCAGGTCGTCGCATCATCAGCCTTCAACATTTTCGGCCTCCACCAACAAGAAACCTCCTTGGCACCAACGGTTGGGACATCCTAATGACATAACCTTTACGACATTAGCTAAATGTAACCCACATCTTCATATTACACTAGATTTTAATTCTTGTATTTCTTGCAAAGAATCAAAAGGCCACAAATTATCTTTTGAAAATTCTGTAAATCGCCATACTACAATTCTGTCTCTAATCCACTCTGATATAAGCAATATGCCTTTTCTATTATACAGCAAGCCGCACTAGAGGATTGCAAACCTCTAGCAAATCCTACTTGTACAAAAATGCCATCTATTTTTCCGCAGGAACAGTTACTCTCAGATCCAAATCTTTACAGACGGATCACTGGCTCCTTACAATACTTGACGCTCACTCGCCCAGATATTGCATACAGCGTGAATCAGTTATCACAACACATGCATAATCCGCAACAGCAGCACATATTTCTGCTCAAACGCCTTCTCCGATATATCAAAGGTACGATTGACTATGGTATACCCGTCACTAAAACTAATCTTCTCTTAAAATCATTTTCAGATGCCGACTGGGCCGGTGACCCCATCTCCCGCAAATCAACATCGGGGTACTGCTCTTTCTTAGGAGACACTATCATCTCCTGGACTGTAAAGAAGCAAAAGACGGTGGCTCGATCTTCAACTGAATCGGAGTACAGGGCACTTGCGGCTCTAACATCGGACCTCATTTGGCTCAGATGGCTACTTCTTGATTTCAGCATTCCTCAAGAAAATCCTGCGGACATGTACTGTGACAACACATCAGCAATTGCTCTTACCAACAATCTGGTATTCCATGCTCGCACAAAACACATAGAAATTGACAAAAAATTCATCAGGGATCATCTTCAAAAGAACAGCATCCGTCTCATGCCCATCAGCACCATTGATCAGACGGCAAATATTCTTACAAAAGCACTTTCAACTCCTTGCTTCCTCAAATTACGACTCAAACTGACGGTTATCCAAGATCCATCAGTTTGCGGGGGTGTATTAGTACATTAAATCATTACTACGTGTATTACAGTATTAATTACTGACGTGGAATCCCGACACTGGCTTACACCTGTATTAAGCTATGTCCTGTAATCTATATATACGCATGCTGTTACTCTGTTAAAGGACGAAATAAAATAATCTTTCTTTCCTGTCTTGTGTGTTTAGATTTCTCCTTCTCTCTCTCGCATTCTTGATCTCTCCTTCTTGCTCTCTGTTTCAACAATTAGGCTTCGACTCCCCTTAGGCATGGAGATGATGAATCTACTTATATAAAGTGAATTGATCCTTATGCTGCTGATGTCCAATAACTAGAGAGATTATTACGTGCGGATGTCGGACATTGAAAATCGTTCGATTTTATCTCTGCGCTTTTAATGTTTACTCTTGTGTTTTTATTGTTCACAGAGACAACCAAATGATTTACTAAATCGAACGGTTCTCTGTATTTGATCTCCACACATAATAATTTCTCCAATAACTATGCTCCTGTTTTGGGCCATCATGCACCTCTTCCAATATCATAGGTTCACATGATTGATAGCACAATAATTATCACTATTTAAGTACATGGTTTATGGCAAAGTATTTATCACTTTGTGAAAGTAGAATTTATGCCTTTTATTCTCTTTAGAAACAAGAAAATGAAACTTGTTGAGAAAGCCAATCATCCTTGTGATAAGAATTAAGAAACATGGATGTCATCACCTTCAAGGCTAATATGGAGTTGATGAAAATCGATTGAGACACAACAAGGGTCATATTGCTTCTAAAAGATCTTAATCTCGCATTATAACATTCAAATTTGTCAAGCACCCAACAAAAGAGGCCAACAATATAAATAATGGAAGCTACAAGGAGGAAGAAGGCAATGAATGTCGTTAATGTTGGATAATATATTGTAATAAGTGTTGATTTGGGGGTGGCTTTGGAAATATCATCTCTTGAGTGTCAAACATTACAATAATGACCGAATGAGGCATTGTCCCACTGATGATGATAATAACAATAATAACAACAAAAGCAACGATAACAGTGGTGTCAACTGAAGCTCAAGTATTGATAAGTTCTCAAGCAGGTTGTGTGAGGAAGCCACAAATATCTTATCAATGACTAGAGGTAGCAAAGTGTTAGGGCACACCAAAATTTGAGATGATGGACTTGTGCATGATAACGGTCCACTTGGTAGCAGAAATGACAAACCGATGTGGTTAACTCTTCAACCTATGTTGTTAGTTACTATGAATTCAACAGGGTGTTAGGGTAGTTGAATTCTTCATTATGACGAGGCTAGTGACTGATGCCCTCCTATATAAGGATGTTGGGAGCTTTGGAATCCTATCTCACTCATTGAAGTCATCTAGAACCTATAGAAGGCAAGGAGTTATTCTCCTTGGGTATGTTCCTAGCAAGATTGTTGGGAACATATTTGATGTTGAAAGCATTTGACAACCATTAAAGTTGGTCACTGTTAGGTGCCATAACTTATGCCAAGAAACATACATGATAAAAGAAAGTGATAAAGTAGTTGATACCAAGGGCTATTAAGCTGAAGTCCAAATTGGTAGCAAAGAAGGATTGATTTCATTAATGAAGTAGGAGTTGTCATCAACATAAGTGAAGATGGAGGAGCTTAAAATATGGAGGAAATTCATAATAATAATAAAAAAATCATACAATGGTCTAAGTCCTAGAATTTAACTGACTATTCACAGTAATATGTACTAATCACTGTGGGAAGCAGGAACAATGATGTAGATATTTGCTCTTAATATATGTATGATGGAGTTAATAATCAAGAGAAAATTGTTGTTTTTTTTTTTCATCATAACCAAGAAGACTTTATATAGGCCAGAAATAGAAAGTCGTTTTAATTACAAATTTTATGATAATTAATTTAAACATTTTCAAATCATGTCATAAAATAACAATAAGTATTCCCGTCACAACAGTAATAATTATTTCAGTTACAATAGCAATAATTATTTTCATTACAATTGTAATAATTATTTCAGTTACAATAATAATAATTCTTTTCGTTACAACATTAATACATATTTTTGTTACAAATTTCTTTTGAAAAAAACATAAAATAAAACAATGTGAATAAGCCACCAATATCTTATCAATGTGAGGAGGTAGCAAAGTGCTTGGGCATACCAAATTTTGAGATGATGGACTTGTGCATAATGATGATCCACTTGGCAGCATAGATAACAAAACTGATGTGGTTAACTCTTCAACCTATGTTTTTAATTACTATGAATTCAATAGGATGTTGGGGGAGTTGAATTCTTCATTATGACGGGGCTAGTGTCTGATACCTTCTTATATAAGAACGTTGGGAGCTTTGATGTCCCACTCGTCGAAATCATCTAGAACCTATATAAGGGAAGACGTTATTTTCCTTAGGCATAGTAGGTGCCTTAAACGGTTTCAGAAATTGACCCGTTTGAAAAATGGGTCGGGTTCGGGTTGACCCGACGGGTTGCCGGGTCAACCTGCGAACCTGCTTAAAAACGGCTGCCTGCACTGCCCAACCTGCTCGCAAAGCTGCCCCCGCCTGCCCAGTGCCCGCGCTCACCCGCGCTGCGCGAGCCCGCACTCGCCCACGTGCCCCGTGCATCTGCACTCGCCCGCGCGCAACCGCGCTCGCCGCCGGAACGCCTACGCGCTCCCATGCGCACTCGCGCTCGCCGCTGGACCGCCTGCGCACTCTCGTGCACACCCTCGCTCGCTGCCTGCGCGTTCGGGTGTTTCGCCTTGCCGTGTCGGGTCAACTCGACAACCCGTCAGGTCGGGTCAGGGTCTGTTTTTTCGACCCGTTTGCCTACCCGTGTCGGGTTAGGGTCGACCCGATTGAACCCGGGTCAGTTTCGGGTCCGACCTGAACCCGACCCGTGATCCGAAATTGACACCCCTAGTTAGAACTTATGCCAAGAAATAGACGAGACAAAAGAAAGTGAGAAAGTAGTTGATACAATGGGCTATCAAGCTGAAGTCCAAATTGCCAGCAAGAAAGAATTGTTCTGCAACACAAGTGAAGATGGAGGAGCTCAAGATACGGAGGGAATTTGTAATTCATTTAAAAAAAAAAATCTTAGAGAATATCTTAAATTTCTTTAAAAAAAAAAAAAAAATTAACAGCTAAAAAATATAAAATCAAATAGACTCTTAATGTTTTCTCAGAACCTCGAGGGTACTTGAACATGGTACCATTTTACCATTTGAACCCGGTTCATTGATCATTACTGCGGTTTGTTTCATGGCCGGTCGAGCTCCGCACTCCATTAAAACCTCGGGCCTGTGCTCCGGTTGCTCATTTGAAAGTTGAAACACTTCAACGAGGCCGTCACCGCCATGCTCCGGCGCCGTCGCTTCCTAACGTCTTTAGCGGCCTTCGCTCGTGGACTCTCTAGGTTGGCGCCTCCGGCGGATACATTCGCTCAGCCTGTAATCCGCGTATCCAATAACCTGGCAAGCCTGGGCCCACCCAAGGAGGGACCGATGCCCCGACAACTACTTTCTCTCCCTCCCTTCCCACCCGACGGCGTCGACCCTCTTCCCGGCCGAAAGATTGCTCCCGAACACGTCCTTGGTGGAAGCTTCTTTCGGCGGAGGGTTACTGCCATCACCTGGGTTAAGCATTATTTCGACGAAGTCCCTCCCGATGTCATCCAGAGACATTTTAGGACCGGCTTGGTGAGCATGATCCTTCTTTCAATGAATTGCTGTGATTTAGTTTTTATTGATTGCGTATTTTCCGGGAATTATACCCCGAATTTTGTTTTTAGGGGATTAAAGAGTTAGTGTAATCATTTGGTTGGTATATAACTAAGCGCTGCCTTAGTTATGTTGTTGTTCTACCCAGCATTACCCAAACGAGCTTTTATTTATTGGTGTTCGCAGTTGTGCTGTGAAATTTTGACCTGATACCTACAGATTTGGCGGGATGTTGTTCTAATTCTTATTATGAGGTGGTGCATTATAAGGAACAATCATCGCGGTGGTGTCATTTTTATGCGCATAAGTGTCGAACATCCAATGTTGCAGCAATTACTGGGCCTATAGTGCAACCCATGAGAAATGAATACAGGATGCTCTCTTTGAAATACTGTCGATGCTATAATTTTCATGATACTGAAATTGTAAGCTTACTCATCCGGTTCATCTTATTTTGATCAGGTTCATTTGCAAATCTCAGATCATGAAGATTCTTCTGCGAAAAATCATCATCAATTGCTTAATCTGAAAATGGTAATAAAAATTATAGTTTTGATCTCTACAATCCTATGTGTTACCAGGAATTTTTACAAATTGTTATCTTATTTTGAAAGCACATTCCTAGACAGTCTCAAGTTTGCACTTTTAAAGATGTTCTCTCTGTCAGTTTTAAGAATAATTTGTTCTTTTCACTGCTTATTTAGAAGAAGGCTTCACTTGAACTTACCCATTATGCAGTTCAAAAGGTCATTTACCCAATTAGTTGTCCATCTATTGTTCTACTCCTAAACTGAGCCCTGGATATTTGCCTTAGTAGCTGATATTTAGTTTTTTTTTATATTATTCTCCTTTTTTTACCTTAGTTTACAAGTTAAAGATTCATGCTGAATGGCTTCACTCATGCTATGAGTTTGTCCATAGAGCTATGAGCTACTTCCCCGATCCTTCCACACCTGGAACAATATACTGACTTGGTGTATGACTCTTTGCTTTAGTAAAGAGCTCGAAAAATGTTAAGTGCGCCTGTTATCCCTCAACAGACAAGAAGATTGTACTTTATGTAGAGTGGAAGTCTTCTTCTAGTCAATTTCACTTATTTCTTACCTACTTGTTTTCACGCTAGTTTGCCGAAATGCTCTTTGTTAGGATCTTGAATGAGGAAGAAGCTCTTCCTTCATGAGTTTCTTGGGAGAGGAGGAGGGAGAGAGGGAAGGGGAGAGGGAGAGCAGCAAACTGAAATTTCTATTGCTTAACCATACTCACTAATACAACCTATAGCCTCTATTTATAGGCTCAAAAGCTACACCAATGGCAATACAAGCCATTCAAGAAAGTACACGACTAAATCTAGGACCAATATCCAACACTCTTGCTGAGCCTGCACATGAATTGCTTATGCTTTCCCAGCCCACTCGACTTAAGTATGGATACAACAAGCAAGCTTTATGTACAAATTAAATGGATGAACACTGAATTCTACCTTGATAATCTAAAGGAAATGATTTTCACATATCACGAGCTTCCCTTAGGATAGCCATTGACTTCAAATTGCACACACTTTTACCATTGCATGGTCATTTACTTCAAATTGCATGCACTTTTCCCAAGCATGCCAGTTTTTGTATTTAGTACCTTATCCAGTGACTATGCTTTACAGTATATATGCAGATCAAACACGATCATGTTATGAAGGCTGGCCAGAAGATTTATGTTCCTGTATCTGTTGTAGAGTCAAGAATATTGAAGAGATATGACACTATTCCAACAGCAACATTGCATCCAAATGCTGATGAAATAAAATATTTGCAGAGGCTTGTTATGTTTAAGGCATAACCATTTTTCTTTGTTTCTTGGTCCTTTTGGAATAGGTTTTTGTGGATTTCATTTTCCTCTGAAAACTTTTTGTAAACTATAAAAATATATGAAGTCATGCTTATTGACATGTATCATATTCTTTGACATTTCAGGATTCTTCTATAATCGTATTAAATAAACCTCCTAGAGTGCCTACGAAGGTTGGTTTTCATAGAACGATGTTTGTTCTCGTGTATTCTTGGATCTCTGTTAGCTCTCCGTTATTAAATTATTTTTATCTTATTGTTTTTTTGTTATGTGTAGGGACACTTACCAGTTCATAACAGCATGGATGTGCTAGCAGCAGCAGCGTTTTCATATGGGAGTGAAGAAGGTCCTAAATTGGTACGTGCAGTGTCATCGTGTGAGATATTAACTTATATAGTTATCTATGATTAATACATTCTAAAAACTGAAAATATGTGTTTCAAATGTCTAGTTTTTGGTTTATTTTTTGCTCTATTTCCCTTAGAATTTTATATATATATTTCTTGATCATAACAGGTGCATCGGCTTGACAAAGAGAGTAGCGGGTTGCTGCTGTTGGCTAGGAAAAAAGAAAGCCTTGCTAAACTTCATTGGTTGTTTACTGATGTTAATCTTGCCAAGACATCATCTCAGGTATAAGTTTAGCCTTGCTTTATTATCATTATCAACATGTAAAAACGTTTCCAATTAGTATGTGGATGGATGTGGACCAAAAGTTATGCAATATACGAGGAGATGTTTTCCTGGCCTTCAGTATGTTTGATGACTAAGTGTTTATTAATTGATGCCAAGTTTGTGTGTAGGAAGAGGGAAAACCATGAAAACACGAATGAAGTTTATTGATGATTATGCAAGTGACAACACGGAACTGTTTGACTAAGAAAACTTGATTGCCTATTTGGAATACAGTTTGCACGCACAACAATATTATTTCTTATGTTCGTGAAAAAAAAACTGATAAAAACTCTGAAATTGACTAGTGGTTGAATAATGAAGAAGTTATGTGCCTTCTATACTTTCTGCAATGGATTATGAGCTATCTGAAGCTGCTTATGTACCCCAACCCTTAGGGATCATTCCTTATTTGAATAAATCTATCATAGATATTGCATGGTATTGGGTAGATATATATGTGTGTATGTATGAATGTATCATGATAGATATATATTTATATGTGAATGTATCATGATAGATATGATAGATATGTATATATGCACGTATGTATGCTTGAAAGCTACTAATGTACCCCAACCTCTATCATGAAATGTCATTAGAATTGGGAGTTCTTATTTGAATTAATAAATATTAAAATTTACCTGGAGACTAATTTGAAACTATATCTTTGGCTTCTTGCAATCCAAAATATCATTCCTTATTTTTGAATAGTATAAGTTGCATATCAATATTTGCTCTCTCTATTGAGTTAGTTAACAACCTATCAATATAATGATATAATTATAATTTGATCTTAGGATTTGTTCACTTATTTTTCAGCATATTGGAATTGAGGATTATGGTATATCTGGCAGCATTCAAATGATGATGGAGTTGAAACACCCTTTTCTCATCAATGATTTCTCAAATCTCCTTATAGTTGGACTCATCTCCTTTTAAGTTATGGACTGTCAACTTCTCAGTCTGATGTGAAACGGGGTCGGAATTGCTCGGAAATAATAAAATAATTGCTTAACTAGCCAATATAAAGATTAACATTTCACAATTATAGATTTAGGAATCCTTAGTTGCAAAGTTGCTTAGGCAATAGTACATGCTTTGAAGATAGGGTGATTCAAAACAATAACAAACATATAAGTAAAACCAAATGTGCTCAACAAAATCCGCGGGTTAATACTTAGAATATTCACCTTGAGTTTCCCTCACTTAAGCTCTCTTAGGGTTTGCAGAAGGAAGCTGTCAGCTTTAACAATGTGGTCACCACAAGGAGGAGGGAGCTTGCAATACCGCCCAAGAGAAAGCTAGCAGGAGTAGGAGGAGTAGGTGGAGGATGTAGGATTTGCCACTGGGTTGGAAGGTAGAAGTCATCGATGGCGGTTGATAGGGAAAATAGTATTCGATCCAAGTACCCTTCAACGGTTGCGTCGATTTCCATGTCGATGTCAAAGAACGACGATCTCAAGATGTCTACGCGCACTTGGGAGTCAAAGACGAAACCATGGTCGACGTTTGGATTGGCCATGCATAATTTGTCCAAAGATGGAAAACTTGAGAGTAAGAGGGGAGGGGGCGGGTAGGGGTTTGGCCAAGCAATAGGGCGGGGGAGAGGAATGAGATTGGGACTTGAATTCTAAAGTTTGGTGGTGGGGAAAGGGTAGGATTAAATCTGAAATAAATTTCAGATTTAATGAGTAATTAGGGCTATGTTTAATTAAAATTTGAATTTGAAATAATTGTGGAATTGGGAGGAAAAGTGGGGAGAGGATTGTATTAATTAGATCCTTAATTTATGGGATCTAATTAATTAGAGAGAGGGGGAAAGGGCCGACCAAGGAGAGAGGATAGAGAGAGGGGTTAGGTATTAAGGAGGCGGCGGTTTAGGAAAAATAAGGAGAATATAAAAAAAAAATAAAGAAGATAAAGCCATGAGCCTGGACGCTTTCTGCGGTTGACGGGTGATGCGTTGCCCTTCACCAAGGGACTTCAAGCCACAAGCCCGGACCCATCCTGCGGTTGGTGGAAACTACGATTCCCTTCCATAGGGATCTCACTAAAGCTTTCTCAAGGAACAAAAGTATAGAATAATTTTTTTTATTAAAACTTCATCATTGTCTAATACAAGAGCAATTGGGGTAACCATTTATTCTCTTATTTATGTGATAGAAGAACTTCAATAGTTTGTGTTTGTGCTGCTTCATTTTATTTGAATTAAACTTGATTCTTCGTCTCTTTCTAGTCTAACATTCTGACGTTCCAGAATTTTGAGGTTTTCCTCGTGATGGTCTGTTATTTAGGTCTGGAATTATGCTTGTGAAAGAACAATGCAGCGGTACTGGGCATTGGTCATAGGTTCTCCCCAAGAAAAGCAGGGGGTTATTTCTGCGCCACTTTCCAAGGTATTTTTCTAATATTCTACTTCAACTCCTATTTTCCTGAAATTTCGAATTCAAGGATTGCTTCTTTTCGTCCAATATAGTATTATGATTGTTAGACCAGGTTTCAATTAGATATGCTTACAGAACAAATGTGGATGGTTAGAAGTATCATCAAAGGTTTTATCATCATTTTTTTTTAAGGTTTTATCATCATTGAATGCCTGCAGAATACTCATAGGAGAGTCAACAAGCCTGCATTTGAGAAGCCTAGTTTCCTTACGGATGTTTATAGCATATTTCCTTTGAGAGGAGGCACTTTCTTTTCCCAAATTTTTAGTATCAGACATCTTTTGAAAATATTATTTTTTCTCCTTGACAGTAAAAATATCATTCTAGTGAAAAAATGTCATCGCCGTATGCAATGCGGATCAATGTTGTGAGCCTTTTTGTAAGGCAATTGGGGTATGTAGATCTGGGTCTTTGGTGGGTAAATGGCTAATTGTAGTAAATAGGATGAGAGGGCGTACATCAAATGAAGGTAGATGAGAGGGAAACAAGTATGAAACTGTAATGGCGAAGGACAGGCACTAGAGCAATAAGTGGAAGTGGAACATCAAGAGAAAATGCGATAAAGGTTGAAGCAGGAGGGTAGTAGAGGGATACCTCATAAAAGGTAATATTGATAGAGACATATAATCGATGTCTAGATGGATCATAGCACAAATAATCTTTTTGAGTATGGGAATAGTCCATAAAGATACACTTAATGACATGAAGGGAGCGGTTATCATGTTTAGGTCGAAGATAGTAGATATAGCAAACACGACCAAAAACTCATGGAGTAAAAGTAAAAAACGAACGTGTGGCTAAACAACTGAAAAAGGTGTAACACTACTCATTACAATGAATGACATAATTGATTAACAAGTTATGAGAGTGGCATCTCCCCAGCTATTATGGGACATTCGTGAAAAATATTAAGGTACAAGCAACATCAAGATGTTGATTCTTTTGTTTATCTGCGCTATTTTGTTGGGATGAATAAAGACATGATTGATGTATAATTGCATGTTCAAAACGAGAGGAGTGTAATAGATATTTCATATATTCAAGAATATTCTCGATACAAAGGGCTTTAATTTGAGTATTTTGTTGGACTTTTATTTCTTGATAAAATTTCTTCTTTATATTGAAAATTTATGATGGAACTTTAATAAATAAACCCAAGCAACCTTGATGTAGTCATCAATAAATGAATTAAAATAATGAATATTCAAATGAATGGACAAAATACTTGGACCCTAGATATTTGAATGTAACAGGTCAAAATGTGTTCTACTATGAGAAAGTGTACACAGAGGAAATGAGATGGTGGTGTTTATTATATTATCATGCTTCAAACTTAGAAACTTAAAAGCAAATATTAATGGAACCTCAAAGTTGTTGTGATGTAAGGTGACCAGGATAGCAATGTATTTGATAAGGTAAAATAGTGGAGGGGAAGGCAATGGAAGTAGAATTAACGAGATAGTAATTGTCTCCAAGTTCAACACATCTACAAAGTATCTTCGTAGTGCTGCAATCCTGATAACAGCAATGAGAATGATAAAATAATACTAAGCACTTGTGGAATTTGATAATAAAATTTATAGAATGAAGTATTATAGGAACAACAATAACATCAAGCTTTTATCCCACTACGTGGGGTCGGTTACATGAATCCTTTTTCTCCATTGTGTCCTATTAAAAGTCAAATTCTCGTTTAAATCTAATAAAGAAATGTCATTCATAATATTTTCTAACCAAGTCTTTTTTGGACTGCCTCTATCTTTCTTAACACAAGTCAAATCTAATATCTCTACTCTCCTAGCCGGATCATCGGAAGGCCGCCGTTTATGTGACCAAACCATCTAAGTAGAATCTCTCTAATCTTATCTTCTACTAGAGCTACTCCAACCTTTTCAAGTATATGCTCATTTCGTATCCTATCTCTAAGGGTAAAGCCACTCATCCATCTAAGCATCCTCATCTCTGTCACACTTAACTTAGTATTATGCTTCTCTTTTAATGGCCTTAATGAAGTATTATAGGAAAATATGAAATATTTTCTAAACTTATTAAGGAGGGATGGATGATAGGAGAGGGAGATCCATTAATGATAATGATAGGTGGGATGGATATCATAGTAAGCGATATAAATAATTTTTGGTTGTCTATTATATGAGAAAAGAGAGAAGAATCATTTCGGGCAATATTGATGGCACGATAGGGTGCGAGCAATAATGGGTATGAGTGTGTTGTAGGCATAGTCGGGCATGAGTTAGGTGAGTGGCAGAGGCGGTGGCAATGGGAGGCATAAATTTGTGGATTGTTGGGAGTGGTCATGAGCAGTGTTTGCGAGTTGGGTTTGACTTGAGTGAGCTCTTGCAGTTTGTGGGTTGGGAATCAGGATCAAGTGCTAGAGCGCAATAGAAGGACGGGTGGGAAATATATGGGGATGATTAGGGTTGCTAACTTTGATACCGTTTTGTGTGATTAAGGCTTCGTTTGGGATGACTTTTTTATTGCTTCTTAAAGCAACTTTATAGTATAAAAATTTTATCTTTAGCATGGACCATGTTGATGTTTTAATCTCTTACTATGTGATCATAGGTTCTTCTTAATGATGGGAAGACAGAACGAGTAATGCTTGCCCATCCTTCAGGCTTTGATGGTTTTCAAGAAGCTATAACTGAATATCGCGTGTTGGGACCAACAATTAATGGCTGCTCATGGCTGGAACTTCGCCCACTTACTGGCAGGAAGCATCAGGTCTAACATTCTGAAGTAAATTTGAGCTCTCCTTTTGTTATATTATTGAAATCATAAATGTTTGGTTAAACTGCAAAGCCCTAGATAGGGTTCTGGTTGGGTACCCATTAGGTAACCACGCTCTGCGCAAGGAGGCTTTAACCACCCACGCCCACCCATGGTGACTTTTGGGATGCCGTACACACCCATACCAACTCACTTTCCATGCTTTTTGAATGCAATCCGCCACGGACTAATGATCTTGAGGCTTGTTGTCTTTTGCTCTGACTGCAAACTTTCAAGCCACATATCAGAATTTATTATGGTCGTAGAGTGGTTCAATAATGCGCACTGCATAGTGAGGATTGTGGTAATATACATACAATGATTAACAATGTAAATTGGTTTATTCCCTGATGTTGAGTACCCACCCACGAGGCTATGGGGGTATCCATACCCACCTATACTTATTGGGTATGGGTGGGTACATGAGTATGGGTACCCAATGCAAGGCTTTGTTAAACTGCCCCTTTTTGCTATTATTCTTTCTTAAACTTTTATGCTCTTGCAGCTTCGAGTGCATTGCGCCGAAGCATTAGGCACACCAATTGTTGGAGATTACAACTATGGGTGGTTTGTGCACAAGAGATGGAAGCAAATGCCTCGTCCGGACTACGAGCCTTTCACCGGAGCTCCCTATAAACTTCGGCGGCCGGAGGGCCTTGCCGTGCAAAAAGGGAGCGTTCTATCCAAGGTGCCCCTTCTTCATCTCCATTGTAGAGAACTGGTGATCCCCAATATTGCCAAGTTCCTAGGCAACTCTAATGAGTGGTTTGATGAAGGAAATCCATGGTCATCTAGTAAGCCTGATGTGCTCCGTTTTGTAGCTCCAATGCCCTCACATATGAAGATTAGTTGGAATTGCATGTCTTCTTTCTTGGTATAATGAAATTTTTTGGGTCTTATTTTGGTGGTTTAATTATCATTCTTAATGAAGGAAATGAAGGGCTGAAAACATTATGGAGGAAAGGTATCTTATTGTCTTGATGACTTTTATAGCAAATTCAGATAATAGGATTCTTATGTTACCAATATAGAGAACCAATGGCTCAGCCTTGCAAAATTCTCATGTTTGATTAATTGTGCTTTATAAGGTTTTGTTTGTGACGACCTTCTTACTGTTTCTTAAAACATAATTTTTGTGCTAGAAAACTATTTTAAAAAGCGGTAAGAAAGCCATCCAAAATGAAGCCCAAATGAAGATAATTTAGACTTCGTTTGGGACAATCTTCTTACTGTTTTATGAAATAACTTTCTAGTAATTTATTTGGATTATCCACTTATGTCTACAACATTATATTTATGAAAGCTTTATCCACTCATACAAAATCATATTTATATAAATTTTTCTTCATTACTATATATATAATTTTACATCATCATTTAAATAAATGAATTAGTAAAAAAAAGTTCTCATAATATTTTTAAGTGACTTTTTATTTATGAAGTGATTTCCAATTACATAATTAGGCTCGAGCTCAAACTTGTGGCTCGATAAACTTGCCTCATGAGCTCTTTCATGAGTCAAGTTAGAGCCGAATCACCAGTCTACATACCTAGCATATATATTGAACGTTGTTCTGTCGAATAATCCATATTGTCATATTTGATTATAAATCAATTATTTAATATGTGCTGCTCACTTTGACTATAAGCATGATTTGGAGATCGTTTAGTCTTTTAATTAATGTCTTGAAGTATTTTATTTGATTACACTTGGACTTAGATCAAATCACTAATGATAACAATGAGTTTATCTCGTTGATGTGATATGTTCAATAATAAATTTATGGAAATCAAAATTAAAATATTTATAAATTATTTTTAAAATTTTTTAATTCAAATATTATTATATAATCACGTTAATCAAGTATCTTTCCAAGACTTATGAGTAGGGTCCACTCCATACTTCATAATTCAGAATTAGGATATAAATGAATTAATTTTATGCGTTTTATATACATTATTAGGGGTGTAAACGAGTCGAGTCGAATCGAGTATTAGCCTTATCAAACCTGACTTATTTGATCCTTAATGAGCTTGCGAGCCGACTTGACTCGCTTACACCCCTATACATTATACATCCATAGACCATAGTCTTATGCTTTACATAAGCGTCGGATTGGTGACCGCGCGGATGCGCCTCTCCATATCCCTTAGAACCTGCTTAAAATGAAATAATTTATTTATTTATTTTCTTGAGCGGTCATAGCCAAAGTCCCCGCCATGGCTTCTCGGGGAAATCGGGACGACCGGGAAGAGTCTGATGAGGAAACCGACGACGAAGATTACGCACCTGATGACGAGGAGACTGAAGAAGAGTACGAGGAAGCGGAGGCTGTCGTGGTGGAGTCGCCGGAAATAGAAATATTGGTTGTTCCGGCTGCTGGAGGATATGTGGCCGGAGTGGAGGGCGAGGACGAGGGAGAAGAGGAGGAGGAGGAAGAGGTGGTAGTGGTGGAGGATCCGGGATGTGGTATAGGTCGAGGGCGAGAATGCGAAGAGAGTAGCAGCGGCACTGAGGGACAGTTGCAGGCCGGGTCGGACCCCTCTTGCCTTCCAAGCTGCCCTATCTGCCTTGTTCCCTGGACTCCTGATGGTCCTCACCGAGTGTGGTGAGTTTCTGCTTCCCTTGAGCTGAACTAATTCATATAATCTCATGGGATGCCCATGCCCTCTCGAAGGAGATGTAACCTTAGACGGTTATGTTTATGTTACGCTTTTCTCCAGTGAATGCTATTTTTTTATGATGGATTTAATTAGTTTCTATAATATCGAATCATTCATGTGAATTTTCAGTTGAATAATGCTGAATTCGTGAAGGTGGGAATGTAAAAGTGGTTGGCATGCATTTACTTCCTATTCCTGTGGGAAGCTGCTCTTGCCTCTTGTTTTCATAATTAGTCCAATCTCTTCTTCAGGTTTTGGTGAAATTGTAACGCCACACATTCTTGCCATAGGTTGGTTATTAGTTCAGTGTCATGCCATTTGTGCCTGATATCCATGAGGGCGTTGTGTTTAGGTTTGGATTTGCATCATTAATGCTTTTTAAGATTTTGAAGTTAAAAACATTTGAGTGGATGTTTATGTAAATATAAAATCTCTTTTGGCTAATTTATGTTAGAAAAGGCGAAAACTTCAGGGCATAGCTGGGAGATGAGATTTAATGAGAGTAGTAAAGACTTTATGACTACAAACTCCCAGGTTTTGTTAGGTTTAGAAGAATTTTTCCCAGAGATCAGCATAAACCATAAAAAACTAGAGAGGCCTTCCATGAATTTGTCATCTTTCATCATTCATGTCAAGTTCACCTATGAAATGTGATTTAAAACTTAGGTGATAGTATGGGTCTATCTAACTCAAGATGCAAGATGAATTGAAAACTAATATAATGCTATAAGGAGGAATGTGCTTGAATGTTTGAAGTGGAGCTAGGATGCAAGGTAGTGATCTTTGCACTTGTGTTAGGACAAGGATTTTCGATCAATTTATGTTGTAAGGTTTTTTTTTTTTTTATTAAGGCGTAGGTGAGGATTTCAAACAATAAGATTAGGATAGTGAGGTGAAGGTTTAAGTGGATAGTCACCTTGTCTTAGAATAAGTCTTTTAATAGCTTGGATTCCTTAGATTTGACCTATGTAATTCCCTTAGAAGATTGATAGGTAGCAACTACAGAGAAGAGTTTTGGTCCTGAAAGTCATAAATAAAGGGTGGCAGTCAATGCTTGGAAATCCATATAAATCTTATTTATCAATGATCCAATCCTTACAAAGGCTCTTATTAGACTCCTATTTGCAAACATAGGTGCATAACAATTTCTAACCTAAATATAAAGGGTCATCCATTCACAAATTAAGGAAAGATAATATATCTCCATCCACATCTTGGGAAAAAGAATGTAGATAGGAAAATGAGAGGTTAAACCCTTCTCTTAGATAAGGAGTTAACAGCTGGTCACCCTATGTCCCATGAGGATATGATGATGTGATAATTTTTTGGGTGATGCGACACTTCTTGTTGATGTATCACTCAATTGCACTAAGTCATTTTTCTCAACTTGAATGGAGGTTTAATGTAGCCTTTTTTTGAATGTTCTATCTAGATTCATTGAATGTAATTAGGCCCACCCTCGATCAGCTTAGCATGAAAATGCTTAACCCTAAGTTGAGTCAATGTGATTGGGGTGATATGGGTTGATTGAGCCATGTGTTGGAGAGCCTCTTAGGTTAAATCACTAATTTTGCTGCATATTTAGTCATTCATACTTTATCGGGATGAATTCCCAAGGGTCATGCCCAATACTAACAGACGTAACATTTTGACATTTTTATCTATCAAGTATGAAGAATTAATCCAAGGGTGAGTGAAAATCAACTTAGAGAAGGTCCCAAAACTAAACCTTGGTTTTCCTAGGAGGTCATGAATTATTGGAAGCCATTATTAGGGTTGTTGAAAATCATGAACCCTAAGAGAATTTTAGATTTTTAAAGGAGGCAAAGGATATTGACACAATGAAGTATTTTTATTATCATTTTCATTATTAGATGATTTACCATATGGAATTGGCCAATTGGGTTTTTGAATCCTTTGTTTGTCAGTAGTTGTTATTAAGAGTGACATCAAGTACTGATGTAAAACCATGCAAGTAAAGAAGAACTGCTTAGGGATGTTAATATTTGATTACTACAGCTTTATTAGTTATAAACTTCTTGTTCTCCCAAATTAGGTTTTAGAATTATCAAGTAGAAATTATGTAAGGCATGCGGTTACAACTAGATTAACAGGTTGCTTACAAGTTAACAACATAAAATAGAGAAAGTAATGTTATGGCAAAGAAACACTAATCCATGGTTTAACAAATAGATTTCCTCACCTTGGGTCCCTCACTCACACTTGTGGTGGACTTTAGTGGAGGAAGATTGAGAACAAGCTTAGCGATGCCACTAGAAGACAAGTGATGCCCAAGGTGTAGTTTGTTGGAGAGGTGGCCAACGACGGGGAATACACGAGTTGACTAGTGAGTATCCAACGCCTGGTAGGAATGTGCTCTTTGAAGGAGGGTACCAACGTGAAAATGATGCGATTTAAATAATCTTCCATGGAAGCATCCACGTCGAAGAAAGGAGATTCGAGAATGTTTGTTCGTCCTTGATCATCATATAAGAAGCCATGATCGACTTCCGGATCGGCCATGTATAGTGGTGGTGGCGGTTGGAGAAGAACAAGCTTGAGATTTGTGAGGAAGAAGGGAGAGGATGATGGGAGAAGACTTGGGGAGGGCGAGGGGCGGCTAGGTTTAGGGTTTCTTTTGGGTTAAGCCAAGTGGTTTGGGGGGAGAAGGTGAGAGGGAAAATCTGAAGTCTTAAATTTCATATTTTCATTAGAGAGGGAGAGTCAATTTGAAATTCAAATCATCAACCCAATTAAGGGATTAATGGGGCCAACAGATATTAGGGGGTTTAAGGAGGGATTAAATGTTGCTTAGGTAGCAAAGTGGACAGAGAGAGAGGGGGCCGGCCCTATGGGGATTTAAATTTGTGTCTAGGTTCAATGTAAGTGGGGCCCAAGTGATTGAATAATTAATTAAATCAAATTCTGAATTAAATTCAGGTTTGATTAGATATGAACAGATTCCTAATTGGGTTTTATCATTTAGGGAGGAATTTGAAATTCAAATTTCAAATTGAATTTCAATTAGGAAACTTCCTAAATGACAATTGATGGGGACATCAGATTTCGACATGTATACCATCGCCGGGGATGGCGATCGACGGCTTCGATTCAGAGCCTATATTTTTGATGCTTTAGTTTTCTTTTCATGATTTTATTTCTTGTTTTCCATTTGTACCCCTATGAGGGATGTAGTGCTTATTGTAGCCCGAGGGCATCTTTGTCTTTATGCATTTTATTTTATTGTAAAGCCTATATAAGAGGCTCTTGTCATTGTATTGGGATTGGCTTAATGAATGAAAATTTCCTCTATATTGTTCTCTTGGTGAGTGCAAGAAAGATCTCTTGGTGAGTTCTTCTTCTTGATATCTCTTTGTGAGTTATCAATTTTATTTTTTTTTGTGTTTGCTCATTATCTCTCCCCCAAAGTAGTCCACGCTTTCTCCCAAACCCTAGCCGCCGCCCCTATCTGGATTTCCCCCAAGCTGCCGGCCACCCCTGCCTGGCCGACGGGCCGCCTGCTGCCGGCCACCACCTTGCCGGCCCCCCCCCCCCCCCCCTTTTTTTTTGAAAATTTGAATTCCAAATTTCAATTTTCTTTCCAAATTTTGAAATTCCTATTTATGGAAAGTTTTAAAATGAAATCCATAACTTATTTCAATCAATGGATTTTATTTTGTAACTTCCTAATCAGCATTTCATGTTTGGAAACCTCTTTCCCCCTCTCCACAATTCCCTCTCCCTCCCATAATGCCGCCGGCCCCCTGTTGAATGCCCCCATTAATTTCAGCAGTAAACCTCCCACCTCAATTGGAATCCTAATTAAATCCAAAATCGTTTTCCCTCCAATTACACTAAAACTGAAATTAACTTCAGTTTTTTTTTCTTTTTGAAATTCTCCTCCCTCTCCCCTCCATACCGCCGGCCTCTCCTTGGATCCTCCAAGCCGCCGCCCATTTCCCCATCCTTTTGGAAGTCTTCTTGCGGCAACTACTTAGTTCCTCCTCCATGTTTCATGGCGGATCCCGAGCTCGAATGGGGACTAGTGTTTGATGATCAAGGAAACCTCGACGTACTACGCTCTCCTTTCTTTGACGCGGGATTCGAGTCCGACGAAGACACAGTGGGGGATTACTTGGAACGGATTCTTCCCCCTCTCATCAAAGTTATTGATAGACAACGGCCGGAGTACAATTGGTCTATCGACGGACGATCTTCCACACCTCTTCCAAATCCGGCGCCCTCCTCTCCTTCCCTACGGATCTACGGCACCGTCTTCCTCGGAGTGGTCTCTTCGCTAGTGTGGCTCTTCTTCCTCCAACAAGCCTAGAATTAGGTACAAGAGCGTGGCCTCAAGGTGAGACAATCGCTTTGTTAACCGTAGGATTATTGTTGGCCATTCATTTTCATTACTAATTATTGCCGTTGTCATTTTAAAGATCTTGTCAACTTAGTTGTTTTCTCTTGCTTAGACATTGTTAACCTCTAAGAATATCATTGAATCGTCAAATTTGTGAAGCTTTGAATTGTAATCGCATTTCTTTAACAAACTTCTATTAATTTCTACAAAACAATTCCTGGTTTTACATCAACAATGGGACAAATTAGGAAAGCAATGAAAGCCTACTTGAATTTGAAAATCAAATTCCAAGGCTTGGCCTTGGGTTGGTCGGCGGGTGGGGGTGTAATGGGGGACGAGCGGCTTGGGTGTTGGCTCCGGTGAAAGGGGCTTTAGGGGATTTGGGCTGGATTTTTTTTTTTTTTTTGTGGGGGGGGGGGGGGGGGGGGGGGGGGGCGTGATCAGGCCGGGCGGGGGTAAGGTAAGGAGGTGGATTTGGGGTGCCGGCGACTAGGAGAAAAGGGAAGAAAATAAAGAAAAAAAAACCAAAGAACCAAGAACTCCCACAAAGGGGGCTGTTGGGTATTTCTTTTGAGCCTCTCCTAGGCTACTCCTCTCCTCTCAAGCTCACAAAATCATGAACTCGGAAATATGAAATTTTCTATTGATTTAACATTAACCTCATACAAAGACAATAACCTCTATATATAGGTCTCAACAAAAGAAAACAAAGTGACTCATATGCCCCATGGGCTACAACAAAGACTCAATACTCATAGGGGTAAACTAGTAAACTGAAAATACCAAATAGAAAAATACATGAAAATAAATCAAAAATATAGACTCCGAATCGTAGCCGTCGTTCTGCGATTTCTCCGATGGTACACGTGTCGAAATCTCTGACTGATGTCCTCATCAATTATAGTCTAGTTGAATCCTCTTGGATGTTTCTACAATATATGACTGTTATTTGTGTAATATGTTCATGGCTAAGAACAACTTTGAGACTTAAAACTCATTCTAAAATCATTTAAAACTATAAATATAAGAGCTTTTGGGTGATTATTGAGAGCTTAGGATCATGCATATGTGTTTGGAGTAGAATTTAGTTTAAGAGATTTGAAATAATGCTATTTTATTGAAAAATCTATGCATTTGAAATAGGCCTTGGCTTGTTTTCTTTGTTTGGAAATCCAGCTGTTGATCACTAAAGGTAAGATGCCAGTGAGCAATTTTATACTCACACATTAATTAAAATGATTTCAGTATTTTTTTTTAAACTAGGTTGGCAATGCTTTCACTAAACTGGCATTTATTTCTTCTTCCTGCAAACCCCACAATGACCCTTCTCACTCTGACATGCATACACATTCTCCTTGAAAGTTCACGGGCAAATCAAGCACACGTCATATTCAGGTCAATCTTTCCCCATTATAAATCACTTCTAGCAGTGTCTCAACTTTGCTGTTGCGCTGCATTGCACATAGTTGCATATGACTCTACAACATATTGCTGGTTCTTTCTACACAGTTCCATGTAAAATTTCACTTTTATGAGCTTCATTGCCAAGTTTTAAAGATTTGAGAAAGTTTTTTTTTTTTGGTCGTTTGCTTTCTATTTATGTGTTTATCATGCTGTAGTTTTTTACTCTTCTTTCTTATGTAGTTGCATTCCCTGTGGACATGTTTATGGTAGATCTTGCTTAGAAAAATGGATCAAACAATGCAAAAAGAGTGCAGCGAAGGTATGTAGATATTGCTGAGGTGGATCTTGTTTAATTTGAGACAGGATTGTAGAATTTTTGGAAAGCATAGTATTTGATTTAAATGATTCATATTGCAGTGTCCACAATGTAGCGCAAGGTTCAAGCAAACCGAGATGATTAACCTATATGCTCCGCTGATTGCAATCACCAATACTGACCTAGAAAAGGTTGAAATACATTGGCAGGTTTCACGTTACTTCACGTATATCTTTTAGATTTGAATTGAGGAACAATTTTTTTTTCAGGAAGTGCTCTCATTACGGGAAAAAAATGAATCCCTTAAATTGGAGGTGAGTTTTAAATGTCCCTACGTTTTTTCATGTGTTTTTGTGCATATGTTTGTGTGAATTTTGTGTTTGTTGATATATGTGTTTATGTTTGATTGATTGTTGAATTCTGCCTAATGTATTGTATCTATTTTATAAAAACTTTATAATATTATAAGGAAAGTTAGGAGCTTCAAAGTATCAAGGAAATAGTTGAAATTTTCAACAATTAATATAATGAATATGGTATTTGTTGTATGTGTGCCTTTACCAACCTTATATTCTGGAAAAATCTATCGCATGCTTCATGCCTTAACCTCTAGAATGTGCTAAATTTTTCATTTTTATCGTTGGAGTTTGGAGCATACTTGTATTCAAAATTAGTTTTCTCAATGCCTCGCCAAAGGCTTGAAGCTTGTGTGAAAAAACTTGACCCTTAAATCAAGAACTATGCTTGCTATAGAATTCGGGTGCGTTTGGGACGGCGGCACAGTTGCTTTGCTTTATAAAAAGTTATTAAATTGCCGTTTGGGGGATTGCGGCAGAACGACGTCAGAAAAAGTTTCGCGGCATATACCTGCTTCTCGCGACCTTTCCCCATGTCCCGCGGTCCGCTGCTTTCCGCGGAAAAATGACTTAAATCTCCTCCGCGACCTTCCAAATGTTTGCGACACATAGCTGCTCCTCGCAGTCTCTGCAATCTTCCGCCTCTTCTCTTCATCCGCCAACTTTCCAGATGGCATCAACTCCCTCGTCTTCCTTCTCTTCTCCACCGCCATAAAAGGTGATATTTTTCCCCCTCTGCTTCACTGCCATCTCTACACGTCGCACGTTTTCCTTCCCATCTCATTGTGCTTCTCTGCTTCGGGCAAAAACTGATTGTGTTTCTCCTCAGAACCTTTACATCATGATGAGATAGTGGAGTAAAGCATGAGCGAAATCCAAGATATTGAATCCCTGATGGTGTTTCTCCTCAGAACCTTGACGTCATTCAATGTATTCGCTGTTTTTCCGGCCGTTACAAAGGTAGGTGGGAGAATATAGTAAGATGCAGGGAGAGGGAGGCAGAGATCTTCCTTCCGATGATTAGAGCGAGGCGAGACCGGATTCAGAGTGCCGGTCCCGAGTACTGTTACGTCGACTCACTTCTTGATCTCAAACTTCCCAACGAAGGAGGGCGGGGGACTTACGGATGATGAGATAATGGTTCTCTGCCAAGAGTTTCTCGTTGGTGGCATCGACACGACGACGACAGCGCTAGAATGGACCATGGCAGAGCTCGTGAAGAACCAGAGCGTGCAGTCTAAGTTATGGGCGGAGATCAAATCTTTGATGGAAAGCGATGAGGTAGAGATCATTGAGGAAGAGGACTTGCAGAGGATGCCGTATCTTAAAGCTTTGGTTATGGAATCTCTGCGTCGACATCCGCCGGGGCACTTCGTGTTGCCGCACTCTGTAACAGAGGACATGACGCTTGGTGGGTTTCTGATACCAAAGGGGACGAAGGTGAACTTCGCTGTGGCGGATGTGAATTGGGACATGAGGAACTGGGTGGTATTTAAAAAAATATTATATTATGGTATTTAATAGTTATAAAATATTTAATAAAAAATTAATACAATTTTTATTTAGAATTGTTATTTATTAGGGTATTATTTTTTTTTGAAAGAAAATAACATTTACATCATTTTTTTCATCTCAATATGTAAGGGTATAAAGGTAATTTATTTCCATACAGCTGCAGCACAGCAACTTAACAGTTATACTTCCCAAACAAAATATACTGTTTTAAGTACAGCAATTTCTGAAAGTAACTTTCTATACAATAACTTTGCAACCTACTTTACCGACAGCTGCAGCCGTCCCAAACGCACCCTTCATGTTGGCCAAATTGAAGGAAGGGCTTTTATGAACTTAATCAACCTTTATTCAAGGTCATAATTGAATTAGCTCAGGCTTTTTATGTGCGAGCACTTTAGCTAGGGGCGGAACCAGCCTTATTTTCGAAGGGGGAACTCATTATAAAAAAACTAAATATTAAAAATTAAAAAAATAATAATAAGCTAAAATTCTAAGCAAAATATTGCATTTCATTTAATGTATGAATTTAAAATAATTTCAAGCTCTGCATTTTACTTTGCATTTTCTGATAATGTTGTATAATGATTTCATTGAAAACAGAGTCAAATACTTCATTCTCAATATATGACACTAGATAGTTATTAAGTCCAACATTACCCATTTTGCTACGCAATCGATATTTAATAATTTTTATTACAGAAAATGCTCTCTCCATTGTTGCAATAGCCACTGATAAAGTTAATGTCAGAACAATAAGTTTATAAATCAGTGGATACACAATATTCTTTTTAACCTTTATAATTTGTTTTATAAGAGCAGCAATGCTAATAAAAAATATGAACTCGCCACTTGTACTCATATAAATTATATAAGTTGATATATGATATTCAAGAGACAATATTAATTATGAAAAAATTTGTTGGATATAACTCTGCAAGATGAATTAACTTTCTCTTATCATAAGCAGAGAACATATTGATTGGGTTTAGACATGTCACACGAAGAAACAACTCAGTATTAGTTTCTAAGAAATGATTATTCAGTTCTTAAAGTTGCATATCAACAATAATATAAAATAAGTCAACTCGATAGTGATGCACATTTATTATTTCTTCAGCTCTTCGTACTGACCATTGACGAATCTTGAATATTGAGTTCATATTGAAATTTCAATGTAAAAAATATTACAAAAACGTGACACTTCTTCTAGTAAAGGCTCCCATCTATTTTTACTCATCATCTGTAATTGTTGTTTGGACACTTATATGAATTTCATTGCATTTATAATATATTGATCATTTCTTTGTAAAGCTTGTGATAATTTATTTGTAATTCCCAAAATATCAATCATTAAATATAATAATAAGACAAATTCAAAAGTCTCCATAACTTGTATTAAAATACCAGCTTAACTAACTGATGATTATGTATAACTTCTTCCTTGACAATTTCAAACACTCGGGTACAGAAGCATTCATTTTCATCAAACTAATTAGGATTTGAAAATGTGAACCCCAATGGGTATCACCAGCTCGTTGCAAATTAGTTTGTTGGTTCAAACCTGGACCACTAATTAACTCCCTAGTGCTTAGATGAAAAATTATTTTATCACAATGAATTACTTTTAGAGCATCAATTCTCTTGCATGAAGTTCCAACAGTATTCAAAATTCTTGAAATAATCTCAAATAAATGCTTCACTTGCCAATGATTTTTTATTATAGCCACTAAGGATAATTGGAGTTGATGAGTAAAATAATAATTGTAGAATGTCTAAGGACTATCTTTTTGTATGAGTATTTTCAAATCATTAAACTCACTTTGCATATTAAATACTCCATTATAATTCTGATTGTATTTTATGTATGTTTAATGAAAGTTATATAAGAAGAGTTTCAATAGATAGCTTTAATGCTGTTGCATTTGTTGAAAAAATATGATTAATACTTATGAATCTTTCAATTGTTTGACCCAACTTATCTACATATCGCACTGCAACAACTAACTATTCTTTTTGTGGACACATCACAATACTCATAAACTAGAATGGTGAAAAATAAATCATCAATATCATTCATGTTTGAAGTCATGGTCTCAATTGCCTCAAAACTACAGATCTCTTTTAATTTTTTTGGCGAAGTCAACTTTAACTTAGCACTTGTATTTTCAAATGTTATTTTTACAACTTCTTCATTATGATCGGCAAGAAATTGAAATAGTTCTAAATAACTTTCTTGATTATCTGAGCTAGATGATTTATCATGCCCATGAAATAATAACCCTTGGATAATAAGGTATCATGCTGTTAGGAATTGATAACATATGCAAGCCTTTGGGGCATTTTGGAACTATTTGGTGGTTCTCCCCAATTTGATCATGAGAGGAAGTGTCATCCTATAATTTGAAAATTGAGTGTGATGTTAAGTAAGATACGCTCTTGCTTAAAAGGAGATATGTTGAAAACTGTTGACTATATTCGATTTCTTATTCACTAAGAGCTTTCATTTTATAGGCATGATGAATCATCTAGTTTAGATAATCAATGTAATTATTTAGAATTATTTCAATTTCTTGTCCATCATAATGAAGAAGTTGAAAAAATAATATTTAAAAATGTAAGTTTTAAGTTAAAGTTGACTCATCAAAAAATAAAAGGAGATATGCAGTTTTAACGCAGATGAGACATTGTCTTCAAACATGAATGATATCGGTGATTCCTACTTCACCATTTTAGTTGATTAGTCTCGTGATGTGTCAACAAAAGAACAGTTAGCTGTTTCAGTGCGATATGTAGACAAGTTGTGACAAATAATTAAAATGTTCATAAGTATTACTTATATTTCTTCAACAAATGCAATAATATTGAAGGTATCTATTGAAGCTCTTCTTGCATAACATTCATTAAGCATATATAGAATACACAGTCAGGATTATGATGGAGAATCTAATATGTAAGAGGAGTTTAATGGTTTGAAAGTACTCATATTAAAAGATAATCATCAGACAATCTACATTCATTATTTTACTCATCAACTTCAACTATCCTTAGTGGCTGTAGCAAACAATCATTAGTAAATGTAATATTTATTTGAGATTGCTTTAAGAATTCTGAATATTGTTAGAGCTTCATGCAAGAGAATTGATGCTTTGAGCGCAATTCAACATGATAAAGTAGTTACTGGGAAGTTAATTAGTGGTTGAGATTTAAACAACAAACTAATTTATAATAAGCTGGTGACACCAGTTGGAGTTCATATTTTCAAACCCTAATTAGTTTGATGAAAATTTATGCTTCTGTGCTTGAGTGCTTGAAATTATCAAGGAATAATTGATACATGATTAACAGTCAATTAAATATTAAGTCTTTTAACTATTTATCACTGCATTTAATGATTGACATTTTGAAAATTATAAATGAATTATCACAAACTTTATAAAGAAATGATCAAGAAATTATAAATACAATGAAATTAATACAAGTATCCAAATAATGATTGCAGATGATGAGTGAACATGGATGAAAGCCTTTACTAGAAGAAGTTTCACATTTTTTTTAATATTTTTGACATTAAAGTTCCACATATAAACTCTATATTCAAGACTCATCGACGATCAGTATGAAAATGTGAAGAAATAACAAACTTTCATCATTATCGGGTTGACTTATTTTACATTATTATTGATATGCAATTTTAAGAACTGAATAATCACTTCTTAGGAATAATTGCTTCTTAGAAATTAATACTGAGTTACTTCTTTATGTGACATGCCTAAATACAATTAGTATGTTCTCTGCTTATGATAATTAGATAAAATTAATTTGTCTTATAGAGTTATATCTAACAGATTTTTTATTATTAATATTGTCTCTTGAATATCAGCTTTCTACTTATATTATTGATATATGTACAAGTGGCGAGTTCACATCTTTGATTAGCATTGTTTCTTTTACAAAACAGATTGTAAAGATAAAAAAGAATATTGTATATCAATTGGTTTTAAATTTATTGATTTGGTACTAACTTAACTAGTGGCTACTGTAACAGTGGAGATAGCATTTTGTGCAATGAAGATTATTAAACATCGATTGCATAACAAAATGAGTAATGCCGGGCTTAATGACTGTCTAATGCCATGTATCGAGAAGAAAATATTTGACTCTGTTTCCAATGAAGTAATTATGCAATATTATTAGAAAATGCAAAGTAGAATGCATGGCTCATAATTATTTAAAATTCATATATTATAATGAAATACAAGATTTTACTTAGAATTTTAGCTTATTATATATATTTTAAAATTTTAATATTTAGCTTTTTTATTATGAGTTTGCCCCCCTAAAAAAGAAAGCTGGTTCGGCCCTAGGCCTTGGTATCCAAGTTGCAATATCAGAAGTAGCCTAATGAAGTGGTACTGGCTTTAGAGTGAGTAGCTGCATATCACTAAGCAGAATCATCTCGATTTTTTCTCTGAGGTTGCAAAGGAGAAGGTGAAAGTTTGAATGACGTGAAAATTACAAGGCAATACTTGTATGGTTTGAACATGGCCAAATTCAAAACATACTGTAGTGCGCCATCTGCATAAAGCGTTGTTCTTAATCCTATAATAAGTGCCCAGAATATTGCTACTGGTTTATTTTTGGTTTCCTAGTATGAGATACAACGGCCCTGATTTTCATTGTAAACTCTTTACCAAAGGATACCTGAGCGAGTGAGCGGAGAATCACATTTTTTTTTGCTAATTATCCAACCATTTGTACGTTATATCCAGGACCTGAATCCTTGTCATCAATAGGCAGTTCTCTTCCCGCAAAAAATTATGTATTATGTTAATGTTACAAGATTACATGTCCACTGCATTGTCCTTTTAACAGTTTATTAGCTGTCATATACTTTTCGTGATGGTAACCAAAATGTCTTTAGTAGCATTGAAGCTAATGGGTTTAGCATCACCATGTGGTGGTTATCCATTGATGGATCTTGCTATTTGTTGCATATTTTGTGTGTACGCTTGGAGCCTTTTTGAATCTCACATGTTGGGATGGCATAAGATTGTTCCTCAGCCCAACAAAAACTGCACCATGCTAAAAAATTTAAATAATTCTTTTTAGCATTTTGACTAAAATCATGATCCTGCATAGCTTGGATTTTGCAGAAGGATCGCTTGCTGGAGGAAATAAAGAAAAGTAAGGTATGCATGTAGCTTTTGTTTTGATATGAGCTTACTTTCTTGTGCCGCTTTTTGAGTTTTTTTATATTCTTTCATTTATTATTTCATTACTTTTTTGCTAAATTTGATTTTAAATTCCTCATTATATTTGAAATTGGCTAAATATGTCAGCTATTTATTTTCTTGAGGAAATTTGTTTGAAAAATTGTTTCAAACCAAATTACCCATGTGTGGGCTCCTAAAATTCACGCCCCAGCCTCTCCGCAGACCCCTTTATCTTTCTTCGGGTCGTTGAGGAAAGTTTTTACGAATAGGTTTTGAGGAAATTTTTCATGAGGCATATTAGGTTTTGAATTAAAATCGGAGAATTTTCCGTCAATTTGTGAGGACTTTATGATTTGAGTTCAGGTTTCATATAGCGCAAGCCCCTATAGTTAATTACCCCTCCCGATGGTGGGAGAGAACTTTCGATTAAGGCTAGTTTTCAAACGAATACGTAGTATCAGGCGTATAGTAGCGACATGATTTTAGGTAGTTGGAAATTTAACATTTAATTTAGAAATTTAATCCTTAAATCCTGCCAATTGGCTAAATAAAGTTGAATTATGCAACTAAACTTTGTTTAGATTTGGATTTATGCTTATTTAACAGCATCAATTTGAACTAATATTTGTTTTATATCGAGTCGAAACGAATTAAATTAGGCCAATTAAAATTGTCGAGCACTATATTGCATTCGAGTTGAGTCTAATGACTCGATGTTGCTCAATTGAACTTATTTTATTGAAATTAAATTAGTTATGATTAATTCGAGCTGAGCTCGATTCAATTTAATGGGTCGACGACGTCGTTGAGGTTGAATCGAACATGAGTCGAGTCGAGTCGAACTGACCCTACATTGAATTGAATTAACTTGAAATGACATGATTTAGCATAATTTAATTGAATTGACCTTCATTAATTTGAAGTCGAATTAACTAAATTCAATTTGTTGTAAACCTATTCAATTGAGATCAAATCAATGTGATCGAGGTTGAATCGACACTGTTTCATCCAACATCCACCTAAGGAAAATCTTAGAGGTGACTTCTACACTATGTTAAGGAGCTCTAATGATGTGAAACTAATAGGAGTTACGTGCGAAATTAAAGGAACAATCGAAGAAAACTTTGCCAATGAAAATTTATTGCTTGCACATAAAAGAAAACTAAGAATCTAAAGTATTCAACTTGCTTAGGCCGAAGAAGTGCAATTGTGATTAACCAAACAATTCAATCAAAATTCAAAGATAAAAGTAAATGTTACAAGCTCATAACATAATCCAACACTTAATAACGCGATGTTCACCGTGAGTACCTTCTTACTCAACCACTCATAGGCTTTAGCGGAGAAAGATGAACCATACGAAGAAGAATATTACCACTAGGAAGACAGCGCCGAGGACCTTCATTGACGGAGCGGTAGCCAGTGGTGGAGGAGGCAGTGGGTGGCCGACGATGATCCAACGACTTGGTGGAAGATGCTCTTCAATCGACAATGTCAATTGGTGTTGTCGATTAGTACAGTATGCTGTCGATGCACCCTTCAACAGTTTCGTCGTTGTGAAAGAAAACATCAAAGTATGGGTATCCAAGGATATCTGTCCTTCCTCGTCGAATACGAATCCGTGGTCAATTTCAGGATCAGCCATGCTCCATTGACAAGAGAGAGGAGAGAACACAAGGAGGTGGAAGTAGGAGAGAAGGTGGTGATGGAGAGGGGTCGGCGGCTTTAGTAGGAGGGAGAGGGGTGGGACGGCTTGAGGAAGTGGGGAGGTGGCTAGGGTTGAAAGAGGAGTTTGGAAATAGGTAATCTGAATTTAATTTCAGTTTAAGTGAATTTGGGGGGAAATATTTTGAAATTAAATTCAAATTTCAAATAAGGCTTAGGGGTTAAATGAGAATTGAATGGGAGGAGCCCATCATGGGGCCGACGGCTTAATGAGGGGGAAGAGGGGATTGGGGAGAGGAAATATTAGCTTCCAAACAAGTTTTGAAAATTAGGAAGGCTAATATTAAATCCAATCTAATTTAATTTCAGATTGAAATCAGGATTATATACTTTCCTTATTTGGACTTTCAAATATGAAAATTATTTGAAATTCAAATTTGAATTTCAAATGAATTCAAATGTTTCCTTTTCTTGCCTGAGCTAATCTATGGGGTCATTATGATGATTGGAATCATCATAATGATGGGGAGTGATGTGGTGGCCGGCGGCAAGGGGAAGAGGGAGAGATTGGTGCCGGGTTTGGGGTGGGGAGAGGGAATACGCCGGCGGGTGGGGGGTTTTAGTGGTGGAGTTATGGGGTGATTCGGGAAGGGGAAGATGGCCGGAGGTGGCGACTAGGGGATTCGGTGGGTGGGGTGGGGGGGGGGAAGGAGGAGAAGAATACAAGAAAATAAAAGAAACCACGAGCCACGGACTATTCCAATGACTTGTGGGTATTGCGCTTGCCCTGACCTTGGGCTCTCTTTCCCTTCTCTCTAGTACTCACACAAGAAGAATAAAACACATAAAAATTTTCATTATCAAATTATCATCATCTTACAATAGATGGGGACTCAATATATAGGCCTGAAATAAGAAAAAGAAAAGACACAAATGCCCCTTGGGCTACAACTCCCATAGACTCAAATAAAAGGGTAAAAACGGAACTAGCAAACAAACATAACATAAAATATAAATTCATCAAAATAGAGGTGCTGAATCATAGCCGTCGATCTACGATTTCGTCGTCGGTACGCGTGTCTGAATCTCTGAACGATGTCCTCATCACTTAAGTTCTAGGAGAACCATAAAGGAAGGTTGACCTCACCAAAAGTGAGGTTAACATCAGGTGGATGAGTAGTTTTACTCTTAGAGATAGGATACGAAATGAACATATACGTGAAAAGGTTAGAGTAGCTCTAGTGGAAGATAAGATTAGAGAGAGTCGCCTTAGATGGTTTGGTCACATAAAACGGTGGCCTTCCGATGATCCAATTAGGAGAGTAGATGTATTATATTTGACTTATGTTAAGAAAGGTAGAGATAGACCTAAAAAAGACTTGATTAGAAAATATTAGAAATGACCTTTCTTTATTATATTTAAATGAGAATTTAACTTTTAACAAGGTACAAAGGAGAAAAAAGATTCATGTAGCGCACCCCACATAGTGGGATAAAGGCTTGATGATGTTGTTGTTGGAGGTAATTTAATGTTAAATTTTCTTAAAAAATTTCGGTTGACATATTAATATACCATGAGAAAACTTGCAAGCTAATACACATTCCTCTGTTCATCAAGTAGGTAGAGTAATTTTTGTAAGCTAATACATATTCCGTTAGAATAAGTGCAACCAATACATATTCTTAAGGGCTACCCACTCTCTAATATAAGAGAAATACCAAATATAAGTTCCCTTGAATTTTGGAGCTGACCAAATAAATATCACCTAATAAATATATTTTAGTCTTAAAAAAAAAGAAAGATTTATAATATTAAGCATAAATTACGCAAGGCCCAAAAAAATGAACGAGATTAGATATTTAGTAGAATGAGATCTTCAAGGGTTTGCTTTTGATTGATGAAAACTTTATCACATTAGACTTTAAATAAATAGTATGTGGTCAAAGGCAGGGGTATTTTGATCTGAAATAAACTTTCGAGCATATTTTTCCAGAAAAGCAAACAATCATCATATTTCTCCAATTAGGGATAGTAAGAGGCATATAAATTCAAATTTCCATTATTTTCTTAAACAACATATTAGCATACTATTCATTCTTTTTGTTACAGATAGCTTTTGAGGTCATAGTTAAATTGGGTAATTAAATTTCAAAATTGTTTATATTGGGAAAAAATTTACATCAATTAACTATTTGTATCACAAAGATCATAATGAGATTAAACCCATCATAATGCTAATGAATTCATTGTGTGAGATGTAACGTAGGATTGTTAAGGGTCTAGGATTTTTAATATAACCTAAAATGAGATGCACTATAAAAAAAAATATAAAATCCACATTATGTATGTCACCAACTATTAACACCAGCAAAAATCTATTTTTTTATGCAAAACAACAAATACATTTCCTTTTCGAATGATACATGTAAATCAACGACTGATGAAATTAAACAAGAATAAGACTAGAATTACCCAAAGAGCAAACTAGGTCTCACACTGGTGCAAAGATATTAGCCCTGAAAATTAGTTGTGAACATCTACGAAGCAGTCAAAGAATACAAATACAACTAATAAACACGCGTGAATTAAAGGACGTTGGAATTCCTATTGCAATACTTGATGTTAAAATATTCTTAACATGCCTCATGCGTCCTTTTTATAGCACATAAAGGACCCAAAATATGAAAATTCTCATAATATGTCAAAATCTATTCAAATATGATAGATTTCAATGCAAATGAATTGCAACAACATCAAATCATTCCATAGAATATCCAAGTCCTGGTTTAAAGTCTAATGTTTAGGTGCCGGTGCGAAATACATTAGTCAAGCTTAGCAAGGAAAATAGGGGAACCGACACAAGTATAGGAGATATATGTTGAAGAAGAAAGCCACCTGTTATAGTCTACAAACAACGGGAATAGAGAATTGTGATAGCGTGTGTAGTAGGAATCAGAGGCAACAACAAAGGGTTTAGCAGGAAGTAAAGGCATCAACTGCAATGGGAAAGCAAGGAAACAATTATGTTGAGTAGAAAACATATATCGATAGGAATAGTAAATAATAGTGGGAAGCAGTGAGAGACATGATGATGTGAAACCAAGAATTGTTTTCTTAGAGATTAATACAAGCTGTTGGAGTAATGATAAAATTAATCTTAAGGCGTCTCCAAATTGAAGAATCAAGAAAGCTCTAAGAAACAAATGATGCTTAGGCAATCCATTACAACTAAATTTGCAAGCACTTTAAAATAACAACGTAAACAAGAGTAATGAAATGATTAGTCAACTAGAATCTGACGGTTAACAAAGTAATCGTCTCACCTTGAGGCTCAAGTCACTCTTCTACGTCTAGCGTTATTGGAGGAAGAAGAACCATACAAGAAACGAAATCACTCCAAGGTAGACGGCGTAGACGATCCGTAGTGATGGCGAGGGAGGCGGCGGCGGTGGAGGTGGGAAAGCGGGTGGATGGCCGTTGATGGTCCAATCGTAGTCCTGGAATTGATCTTCTATGACGTCCACGAGAGTGGGAAGGATGCGGTTCAAATAATCTTCAACAGTGTCGTTGGAGCCAAACCCGACGTCGAAGAACGGTGAACGGGTGATGTGGATGTCTCCGTAGACGTCGAGTACCAATCCGCTATCAATTTCGGGATCCGCTATGCATCCTTGCCGGAAGAGAAAGAAGCACCAAAAAGGGGAAGTGGGAGAGAGGAGGTGGCGGGTTGGAGGAGGAGGGTTGGGTTGACTTGGGTACTTGAGGGGCTTGACTAGAGAGAGGCTCCAAGAAATAAAAAAGAAAAAATCTAAAATTATTTCAGGTTTAAGTGGGTGGGAGGGGATTAATTTGAAAATTTCAAATTAATTCCATTAGAGGATGAGGGGGCGGCAATAGGGAGGAGTTTGGGGCTGAATTTGTGGAGCAATTAATGGAATTTTGGAAGAGGGGAAAACCCATTAAGGGGCCGGCCACATGTAGAGGAGAGAGGGACTTGAGTATTAATTAGATGGGGCCCACAAACTTAATCACAGATTTAATAAAAATCTGAATTAAAATTTCAGATTTCTTAAGTGGGGAAAGTTTCCTAATATAAGGACAATCAATTGGATTAATTTGAATTTCAAATTTGAAATTCAAATTCAATTAAATTGATTGTCTAAAATTAAGGAGCTAAACTTGGAAACCCTTTATGGCTTTGGAAAATTTGAAATTTCAAATTTGAAACTCAAGGAGGTGGGCCGGCGGCTAGGGGAAGGGGGCGGGGCAAGGCCAAGGAGTGGGGTTGGTCGGCCGGCGAGGCGGCTGCCAAGTGGCCGGCGGCCTGGACGGCTCAGGGAGAGGCGGCAGCAAGGGGCAAGGGGAAGGAAGAAGGAAAATTTTCTAGGGATTCGAGTGGCCACGAATTCACTCACCTCAATTATCTTCAATCCGAATTCCCACAAAGATAGCTTGGACGAAAACATAGAACTCACAAAGAGATCTATCTTCTCCGAGGAACTCACTAAGAGATCTAGGAGAAATGAACTCACAAAGAGAACATATGAGCAAATTTTTCATTCATCAAAAACTAACTCCAAATACAATGACTAAGCCTATATATAGGCCATCCAAAAATAAAAATCATAAAGACGAAATTTCCCTTGGGCTACAACATGCAATAACTTCCTCATAGGGGTACAAATGAAAAACATAAAATATAAATGACATGAATAAAATAAAACATCAGAAATAAAGACTATGAATCGTGGCCGTCGCTCGACGACCCCTCCGATGGTAGGTGTGTCGAAATTTCCTATGGATGTCCTCATCACATGAAGTGCCAAACATTAGGAGAAACGGATTGTACAGGGCCCAATGTGTAAGCTTGTATCAGTGGCAGCACACAACGGGAAGCAATGGAGTATACAGGGACCAATGGGAAGATACAAAAAATGGCAAAGATGCGGAAGGAACCAACATTCTGTTGAGTAGGAAAACCCAATTATAGGAAATAGTTTGTAGTTGTCTAGCAACAACTACTTTCCAATTCTTATTTGTAGTAATTATTGGATTTAATCTGAACTCTAGATGTGTGGACTTGGAATTGATTGGTTGAATAACTAAATTTAACCACTAAAAATTACTAGAGAACACATCCAGTCTTGTGGGAATCTTGCATAAGCATTCAATTGGTGGGGAAGGTTTTGTTCATTTGGACTATATTTTCCTTTTAATTGATAGTTTGAAATTTGTGGCATAATTTATTTATGACACAATTTACCTTTTGCTCTGTAGAAAATGGCTTGTTTAGAAGTTGCGTCCGCAGAGGCATTGCAAAGGAGATCCAGGCATTTGGATGAAGGGTGGATTTCAGATACAGAACCCATGTTGGGTAAAGCTTCCAATTTCAAATACATCTTATGCTTAATCATTTTTTCTTTTGAACTATTTTCTAGGGCTATCTTACAGTTCTTGACATTTCATAATTCCTTGCTTTTACTTGCATGTTTTTGCAGAAAACAGACTTATGTCGCAGAACAATCTCTATACACATGGCAATATAAATGGTTCCAGTCATCACAGATGCGTTTTACAGGTCAGCTGCCGTTTTCTTCTGGTTACAAGTTATAACTATGTACAAGTTGCTTACTTTTTTATTATTTTCTACTTGAAAGTATGTCAATGCCCTTATTTTTTTGTTATAGTTCTCGTATTTTGATGTCCTTTTTTTTGTTATAGTTCCCATATCCTGGCGGGATTCCTTTGTCATAATAAAGATTAGGATCCTTGCCAGCAATTGTTGCATTTAAAATTGCTCATACCCTCATCTAGCTATGTGTTCCACTTTTGGGCTATTGGGATAAAGCCATGTATTCAACATTTCTTAAGCTATTCTAGCTTTTTCCTTGTTGAATTCCAGCAATCCTTTGATGCATACATCACTTTCATGAGGTAATTTTACCATTCATGTGCCATGGTAATTGAAATATACTGATCCATGATGAGAACTATTTCATATGGATGCATACTTAAAAACAGACCAACTCTACCTTGATAATTTTCCTCATATTCAACTAAACATGAGTTATATTACACTAATGCTTCTGTTCATGTTCTCATTGATGAAATTTCCTTCTACCTTGTTGCTATGTGTTCCAGTTTTTTAGCTTATGTTATGTAGCTTTGAATGAGACTCATGCTTGGAGTTATCATTTACAGTTCGTGGTTTGGTTTCTAGGAAATATCTTGCGATGGCATTGATCACAAAAAGCATAGTTTTTTCTGCTTTTTCCATTTAAGCATTATAAATAACATGAATTCTATTTTCCTCCGTGGCCCTTTGATTTTTTTTTTCTTTTCATTTTTTATGATTTATTGTGATTGATAGATGATTGCCTTTGTACATTGTTTAAATGATATGAGACCTAAGAAAAGTTGGCCTTCCTTTGTTTAATTGATTTGAATATCTAAGAGAAATCAACTAGCTGTGGAAAATCCCCTAGCATTTAGTAAATAGGATGGGGTCTTTTATTTTTCTTCTCTCCACTTTCTATCTCTACTTCAATCTTCATTTGATAAGAATAGAATCTCTCTAGGAAAGGTGATGTTTTACTGTGGGCTCCGAAAATTCAGCCCCGGCCTCCCCCGCTGCTTTTCTTCGGGGGGAGTTTTAATGGGTTTAAGTTCTGGGGTAAATTTTTGAAGGCAGATGAGTTTGTAGATAAGACACTACCTAGGGATTTCACCCTCATTTTGCGAGGACTTTATGATCTGAGTTTTGGTTTCCTATAGGTGCAAGCCCTTATAGTTAATTATCCCTCCCGATAACAAGAGAGAACTTTTGATTAAGGCTAGTTGTCAATCAGATACATTGTATCCATAGATACGTAGTATCAGGTGTATATTAGCAACATGAGCATTTGGAAATTTGAATGTTTAACATTTAAAATTAAAAATTTCACCTTCCTGCACTTAAAACAGATGCTGGGGGAATGGATGATTGACTGATCAAGATCCCATAGTTCCGTCGTCCCTGACCATCGTGGTCCTGGTTTACTTAGTCAAAGGAGGTAGTTGACCCAACCTGACAGAAGGATCCTTGTTGGTAGTCATAGGTTGTTTTGTCTAAGGGGACTTTGTAGACCTTAGATGGATGTTTGTCTAAGGGGACAAATTTGATTCCACCTTAGCTAACAGAAGGCTTTGTGCCTTATCGTTCATATTCTTTTGATTCATATCACAAGGATTTGATGCCACTAAGTAACATATTTGTTCTGGCCATAACTGTTATCTTGTGGTGCCATTTGGCCACAAAATCACTCGGTTCATAAGACCCTGAGTCATAACCGTTTATCCTGCAGTGCTATTTGGCAGCAAAAACGCCGGTCAGAGGATACGTACCACGGTCTTATTGGTAGGAGATTATTTGAGAATGAATCTTAGTGATATTCTTGACCAGGCATTAGCTTTATGTGAACTGAAGTATTTTTCAGACTTTTCCACCTCGGCATATTGTTGCGGAGGGTGGATGAATTTTGCTTTAAGTGACTTGATGAATTATTTCAACTTTAAATATCCGGATTTGGATGAGTTTTAGAAATTTGGATTTTTGGATATTTTGGATAACATTTTGGAATATTTAGAATTAACCCCTCCGGTTGAGATACGCATTCAACACGGTCATCATCGGGGTGTATGGGGTTACTTCCATTTGTGGATTGAAACTTGTCGACTTGGTCGAGCTGTCGATGGAGGATCGAGTTTCTCGTAGGCTTTTTAGTTTTGTTAGTGAATTTTCTTTGTTGGAGGCCTTGAAGGCCTTATATGAAAGTATAAAATAGATATTTCGGTTGACACCCTGACCATATATCTGTTTGATAATTCGAGTTGTGTCAACTCCTATCTATATGTACAGAAGGATTGAGCTCGAACTACGTTCATTTATGGACCTGCGCAGCATCCCTAGACGTCACGTGTGTACCAATAACACACTTATCGGGGCCCATGCATGTTTGTGATTGCACTTACCCCCTTTTTGTGTACTTATGTGTATACAAACTACGGTGCATATGCAGGGGCATTGTTGGAATATTCAATGGGTCTTCTACGATGGTTCGTAGAAGTCTGTGTTTGTCATAATACTTCAATATTTGTACGTAGAAGACATGTTGGATGCACGACCACTATTCATCAAGAAACTTGCAAGCTTCAATAATCTTATCCAGCTCAATGTTCAGAACCTAGTTGAACTGAGATTCAATCCATTTATGAA
The DNA here is from genome assembly GCA_016618105.1 of Dendrobium huoshanense. Lineage (NCBI taxonomy): Eukaryota > Viridiplantae > Streptophyta > Magnoliopsida > Asparagales > Orchidaceae > Dendrobium > Dendrobium huoshanense. The sequence goes on along the minus strand of CM028353.1, from coordinate 35,041,628 downwards.
AATATGATTTGCTCCGACTTTCCTTTCCAAAACTTGTACAAAGATCGATAGGCAACTCCTAGGTTATGTCATCATCATCATTTTATGTTGTTGGCTTAAATAAAAAATCAATCATTTCAACCTTGGATGATTGTGCCCTTGCTGACGTCCTATACGTCAAAATCAATAGTTACTTCCTCGAGCGGGCATTGTAACAATTGAAAGCTGATAGTAAGTACTTGTAGATCGCGAGTATTTCATATCAATCTTCTCAAAACAACGAGAATTCTTCACAAAAGTCTGCACAAAATCACGAAAACATTTGATAATTTGTATTATTTGATGAAAGGAAAACAAAAAATAACAAGATACAATTGATCCTCAATTCGAGAGGAGGATCGATCTCTCCCAAATCTCTAGACGCCGCTAGAGCCCAAAGAAAACCTAAAATCTAAGAGATCTCAAATTTCAGCCAAATTTAAGATGCCCTAACCCTGGGAAAATCAACTATTTAATGCATACAAATCAAAAGGAAATTCCTAAACAGTCCCTACATTCAAATTTCCCTCTCAAAACCCTTAAAAATCCTTCCTAAAGGGCTCCGATTGGGCGTTCGGACCGCCCGATCTCTGCAGGAGTTGGAGATCCCGCCTCTGTTAGTGAAATGCTGGTCTCGTGTGGACTGGCTTGATCGGTCCACTGGACCGGTCTAACAAAAGCACATCGGGTCGTGCAGGAGAAATATACGAGATATTCATTCCTAAAATGATTGTTGCATCCATTGATGTAGTTGGAGTAGCGTATGTACTTTCTGCTTGTAGTTGTGAGTTAGATCACCAATATTTGCATTGATCTTTAACATCACATTTGTCAAACATTGATCATTAATTCTGGTAGGCGCCATACAGTGTGTGTTGACATTCATTTCAAGACATCTAGATGTTTTACCTTGTCGTCTTCACTGCATGTCGAATCCTTTGCAACTAACATGTTGAATGTGGCATGGGTCTCCAACAGTGTCATTGAATCCTTCTGCTTGTAGGGTTTAAATGTATCCGCTTGCCATTGTATTGCTAGGGACTATGCGAATGTTCTAGCATTGGTTACACGCTCCCGTACATACATACAAAGAACGTTTTCAACTGTAGGAAAATTTACAGTAGTATTCTACAAGTCAACTTTCTTTGTCTGCAGAGAACTATTGTGTTCCTTCACGAGTGGATTGACATTAATTGTAGGAGTGTCCCAATATTCATTGTATATTACAATAAACCTGTTGGCCAAAGATCACATTGTTTGTGAGGATTGTTGTATCTTTTGCATAAATTATACAAACATCACATGCTGATCATCTTCCTCCATATGCGGTTTGCATCACTGTCCAAAAGACTTTGCATCCCTTCACATGTATTGGCTAATGAATCATTGAGTCCTTTATTGCCTTTAAACATAGCTTATATCTTGTGTGGTGACTTTCCTCATTGATATTTGTATGTTGATTGACATGATGATCCCTTGACACTCCAGTGAGATTCCTTGCTGACGATTGTAGACATATCATTGCATTCTCCATTCCCCAAAGAGTCCCCCCCCCCCCCCCCCCCCCCCACACACACACACACACACAAAAAAAAGAAAAGAAAAGAAAAAAACTCTTCTACAATAGGTGATAAAGGAATGGGCCCCACTTGGGTTGTTGCTAGCTGCCGCATCAGGTTCATTTTCCCAAATCACAACGTCTATGTGTGTTAAAGATCTGTCATGATTTGACTTCAAGAGCATGGCTATGTTAATCATGGTTTCTTATGGCCTGATCTCTACGTACTTTTGAAAATAATGTGGTGATGTAGAACATAAATGTAAAGATGAGTTGATTAAGGAATTTGCATGTTTTAAATTTAGAGAGAAATAATAACCAAAACTTATATTGATTTAATGATAAGATAAAACAATAAGGCGATAAAATAAGCTTAGGCCAAATCACATGCGTAGAGGTTAAAATCATAAAAAAGTCAATTAATCTAACTTTGCATAAATGGAAGGTTTTCAACAAAATTCCTATGCTAACAATAAGAGTAGTCACTATGCAATGGTCCCTTACTCAATGTCCTAAATGACTATGCTTTAGCGGAGGGATCAACAGGAATCTTAGCGAATCAAACTATAAACCACAATTGAAAGGTGAATTAGGAAGATATAAGAGTAGGAGGAAAAGTTTATCCAAGGGAAAGACAAGTACGGAGCTCCGGCGTGGTTGTTTGGATGCTTTGGAAATGAATGGACAGCGACACGAGCCTCCTAGCTGTCTTGGGACAGCATTTTGGCAATCTGCAGGCCTTGGACAGCAGCCAGAGACCTTTCCAATTGGCGGGGCAGCAAAGGAAAGGTGCAGAATCCTTTGGACAGCAACTCTGACAGCAGGGATAGCAGTTTTGGGCTTGTGTGAGAAGCTGGACAGCAGTTTCACAGGCTTTAAAATTATGGACAGCAACCACAACAGTAGGGGCAGCAACTTTGGGTTTGTGGAAGAATCTGGACACCAGGTCCACAAGCTTCAAATCCTGGACAACAACTCCGTTCAGGGAAAATCAGGTCTTGGCTGATCCGTTGAAGGGAAGAAGATGGAGTATGAGATTAAGAGCTTTCCTTTTGGTTCTCTCCTCCTATGAATTAAATTCAGAGGGAATTAATGAGAGTAATTATGGGGATTAAGGGGATTGGAGAGAGGAAGTTGGCCGGCCATACATGGTGATTTAATTGGGGGATTTAGAATTACTTTCCAAACTTAGGTTGTTAATTGTGGAAAGAGAATTAGAGAGAAATCTCCAATCAATTTTAAGATTTGAGAGGATTTGGGAGTTTCCAAAAATAAATCAATCTCATTAGGAAAGGATTTCAAATTCAATTTAATTGGAATTTGAAATTTGAATTCTTTCCAAAGTTAAGATGATCTAAATTAGGAAAGTATTTAATTCTTCCCACATGAGAGGTTTTATTTTGGAAAGCATTAAGGAGGTGGAAACTAGGAGGGGCCGGTAGCACCAAGGGGAATTGGGGGAAATTTTTTAATGGCTTGCCTCTTTGGGAATTCCAAATCAAGGAGGGGAAATTAATTCCAATCCAATTCAAATTTGATTTGGATTTGATTGGATAAGTTTCCTAAAATAGAACTTTATTTTAGGAAACAATTCGAATTTCAAATCTTAATTGGTTGATTGGGATGAAAGCTTTCCCAAAATGATTTGTATGGAAAAGGAAATAAGTAGTAGAGAGATTTGAAATTTGGAGGCAAGAGGGAGATGGGGTGGCTAGCGGCTAGGCTAGGATTAGGGTTAGGGTTTGTGGGTTTTGGAGGCTTGGTGGTGGGAATTAAGTGGATGAACCCATCAAGGGGTGAGCCACCTTGGATGGCTTGCGACTAGGTGGGAAGGGGAAGGAGTGTTGGCCGGTGGTGGGGCTTGGGCTTGAAGTGGAGGCCGACGGTTTTGGGTTTGGAAAACCCTAAGCCAACGGCAAGGGGAAAGGGGAGGATGAAAGAAAGGATAGAGAATAACAAGAAAGCCATGAACGCGGACTCTTCCAAGGTTAGTGGGTGATCTGCTTGCCCTTCACCAAGGGACTTCACCAAAGTTCTCTCCTAGAACTCTCACTACTCTCCACAGAAACACGTGCAGGAATTTTTAATTATAATTCATTCATTAACCTCATAAGAGGGAAAATAAGGCTATAAATAGGCTTTCATACAAGAACAAAACAAAAGACCAAATTACCCCCTTGGGGTTAATGCATGTAGTCCTTCAAGTGAGGGTAAAAGTGGAAAAGGACACTAATAATAAAATACAATATATCAATCAGAAATAAAGAGATGTGATCGTAGCCGTAGATCGTCGTCCTCGTCACTAATACATTTTCCATGATCTGATGTCCGCATCATATGATTTCTTGGGACCAATATGTATGTGAGGCATTGTATGCTAGTAATGCAGTGGAGCAATATTTCTGTTCAACATGCATAATCATATACCATACCAGCACCAGTGCACTGGATCCCATCAGAACTCCGCAGTTAAGCGTGCTTGGGCGAGAGTAGTACTAGGATGGATGACCTCCTGGGAAGTCCTTGTGTTGCACCCCTTTATATATAGATATTGCTAGATATGCTGAACTTGGGTGTCTACTGTATCTGATAACTTTGACATTTGCATTTACGCATGTGACCTTCTTTCTTGTTCTCTATGGTTAAGTTGATACGATCCCCCTGTATGTTGTTAACATTCCATCTGGACAGAATGAAATTCCTGTTGATGGCGCTCGAGTTCTGGGAATTGATGCATCTAGTCAAATTTTGATAGTCTCAGGGAAGAAACCCGGACAAGATGGTGAGCATATATTGAATAAGGTATAGTTTTTATTGTCTACTTTTGCAAATTAACTCTTTCTATGCTCTCTATCTTGATAATTTAAAGAACTTAACGAGTTTTCTTCATCTATACAGATTAGCCTGTTAGGGCAACGAGAAATAGGTCAAATCCAGCTTCCTCCTAACACTGGAGCTGTTAGAGATCTGTGTATTCTTCCTGGCAGTCTTGCACTCATTGCATCGTTAGGAAAAAAATTATCACTTTTGAGGTCGAAAATGCTCTGTGGACATGATGCTCTTTTATTTTTTTCTTTCTGAAATGCTCATCTTTTAAAGTTTATCCTGAAGAAATTAATTGTTCTGTTGTCTACTTTTCAGCATGTTTAGCAACAACCTTGTCCTAAAGTACGATTTACCGGTAATTATCCATTCTTTTGCAACTTTTTTGATGTGATATGAAATTTCATGACTGTCAATGCAACTTTTTATTTTGTCTTAAATACCTAAAAAATCATGTTTCTTTTGGGCAGAAATTAATAAAATTTCTTTAAATTAATAGTTTCGAGAATTATAAAGCTTGTGAATAACAGGGGAAAAATTCTTGGACGGACTGTTATAATTGTGAAAATTACGTTTCTTTGTTGAAAATTTCAGTAACCGTGGTGAATATATCAAACTTATTGATTCGTAATATAGCATAATGCTATAAGTTAATAGAACAATTACTCTTATCGTTTTCTTTTGCTAGGAGACAATGTGAGAAAGATTGTGATGTTATATATATGAAAATGAGATTATATTCTTGTTTATGTTTAAATGTACATTTCAGATTTGATAGACTGGTGCATTTCTATATCGATGTTATTTTCCTTGTTCGCATTTAAATTCTTGTTCGATGTATATAATGTATTTAGAGGTTTGCATCTGTGTAGAATTTCCTTACATGCATGCATATATGTACATAATACAAATAGACATGCATATATGTGATGTAATTTGAACAAGTTTATAGATATTTATGTTTTTTTTTTTTTGTGTGCTATGCATCACAAATATGACAAGTGGGAGTTTCTCAAAGTTTCAGCATTACCTTTGCTTTGTAAAGTTATTTTTTCAGGCAATGTGGAAGAATAAAAGATTATATGACATAGGACTATTAAGAAGACAATGTAGCAACTTTTATGTTTCTCGTATTCCATATTTATCTGCTAATTTATGGTTTTCTATTTATCCATGGTTGATGATTAGTTCCTTTACATTGCCCCATGAGTCTTTATTGTAGGTTAGGATAGTAAGTGATGTAGTGTGCTTGATAAGGTGAACATTAAAACCCATTTAAATAAGTTCTATCAATTTTTGTAGTGGAACCTGATGGAACTTGGTGTGTAAATTTCGGAATCCAGTCAAAACAGCCCAAAAACAGTGGAAAAATGGGGAATTTCTTGGATGAAAACACTCACAAACACTTCATTAACTTAAATATCAAAAGACTTACAAGTTTCCACGGATACAATGCTCTCAATTCGAAAAGAGAAGCTTTCTCCCAAGCCTTAGATTAGAAAAAAACCTAAAACAGCCACCAAACAAGATCCCCTCCAAAATAACCCTAACTCCCTTTTAACTCTTACATAAACCCCTCAAAATCCCCTAATTACCCCTAGGGCAAACACCTCATCCTCCCTCTTCAATTTGGTGGGCCCCTTGGGCCCACCGGCCTCCTTTCTCCCTTTTGGCCGTTCGCCCAGGCAGACGGGTTCTCCGCCTGCAGTACGTGAGAACCGGCCCTTTTTGGGCCGGTGTTGCTGTGGGCTGGATCGGCCAGTCCAGTCCATCATCACTTCCCGCCCAAAGATTAACCTTGTCCTCAAGGTTGAAAGCAGGAAACTGGGCTTGTATGATCTCATAGGTCTCCCAAGTAGCGTCATGTGTCGGTAGATCTTTCCACTCAATCAAAACTTCTTTCCCTCCTTCCTCAGTGTGTCTAATCCCTTTTAATGCAGAAGGCTCTAATAGACTTGTACCATCTTCAGACAATGTTGGCGGGAGAGTATCAACTGGTACATAATCTCCCTTGAACTTCTTTAACTGTGACACATGAAAGACTGGATGAATCGTAGTAGTGGGTGGTAACTTCAGGCGATATGCTACATTCCCAATCTTCTGCTCTACCTCATAGGGGCCATAATACCTTGGGGCCAACTTAACACTTAGCCTCCTTGCTAAAGTATTCTGCCTGTAAGGCCTCAACTTCAAGTATACAAATTCCCCAATCTCAAATTGAACATCCTTCCTATGATGATCTACTGCCTGCTTCATGATGTTCTGGGCTCGTAACAAGTGGTTCTTCAGCTCCCCCAAGATCTCATCCCTTTCTGACAATTGTTGCTCCACTAAGGATACTGATGTAGAATGAGACCTGTACTGTATCAGGGTTGGAGGATCCCTTCCATAAAGCACCTTGAAAGGTGTGACCTGCGCCGCCTTGTGAAATGAAGTGTTATACCAATATTCCGCCCAAGGTAGCCACCTTACCCAATGCTTGGGCTTCTCCCCTGCAAAACACCTAAGGTAAGTCTCGACACTTCTATTGACTACCTCAGATTGCCCATCTGTCTGTGGGTGGTAGGCTGAACTGCGCTTCAAATGTGTCCCTTGTAACTTGAACATCTCCTTCCAAAAGTGACTCAGGAACACTTTATCTCTGTCGGAGACTATCGACTCAGGAAAGCCATGAAGCCTCACAATCTCTCTGATGAAAACTGCTGCAACGGTAGTGGCATTAAAAGGATGTCTCAATGGTATGAAATGAGCATACTTACTAAGCCGGTCAACTACAACTAGAATGACAGTGTAGCCTTCCGACTTGGGTAAGCCTTCGATGAAATCCATGGTCACCTCTGACCAAACCTGATCAGGTAACTCAAGTGGCTGCAACAGTCCTCCAGGGGCACATGCTTGATACTTGTTCCTCTGACAAGTATCACACTGGGCCACCATCTCCACATCTTTCCTCATCCCCTTCCAGTATATCTCTCTAGCCAATCTCTGATAAGTCTTCTGCCCTCCTGAATCTCCTCCAATAGCACTGGCATGAAACTCCTGAAGTATCAGTGGAATCTGGGAAGAGGTCCTAGGTAAAACTAACCTTCCTCTGTGTAGCAAAAGTTGATCCTCCACTGTATATCCTGATGGTATTTCTTCCCCCTTCCTTATGGCCTCTCTAAAGCTCCCCAATTCTTCGCTAGTCATATTTTTTGTCCTCAAATTCCCCCAATCCACTAGCTGAGGCACAAATGTAGCAATAAGTTGTGAGCACTCCACCTTCCTGGATAAGGCATCAGCAACTTTATTCTCCAATCGTGGCTTGTACTGAATCTTGAAATCATAGCCCAATAATTTGGAGAGCCATCTCTGATGTTCTTCTGTCACCATGCGTTGCTCCAACAAATATTTTAGACTCCTTTGATCAGTCCTCACAAGGAATCTTCTACCCAACAAGTACGGTCGCCACTTTTGAATGGCCTTAACAATGGCCATCAGTTCTCTCTCATAGACAGATTTGAGCTTTACCCTCCCTGATAATACCTGACTGTAGAAAGCTATGGGTCGCCCTTGCTGCATGAGAACCGCTCCTAACCCCAAACCAGATGCATCAGTTTCCACCACCAGCAGCTGCTTGAAATGCGGTAATGCTAACACCGGAGAACTAACCATAGCTCTTTTCAAAGCCTCGATAGCGCTATCTGCCTCCGGTCCCCAATTGAAGCTGTCTTTCTTCAACTGCTCAGTGAGTGGAGCTGCAATAGATCCATATCCTTTTATGAATTTTCGGTAGTATCCTGTGAGTCCTAAGAAGCCCCGGAGATCCCGAAGGTTCTTAGGAGTTGGCCAGCTCGTCATGGCCTCCACCTTGGATGGGTTAGCTGCTACCCCTTCTGCTGAGATAATTTGCCCTAATTATTCCACACTTCCTTGAACAAAAGAACACTTTTTTTGATTGACATACAACTGATGATGTTGTAAAGTGCTCAAAACCTTCCTCAAGTGCTCCAAGTGTTCCTGTAGGGACCTGCTATAGATCAGAATATCATCAAAAAACACTAGGACAAACCTCCTCAACATGGGTTGAAACACTTGGTTCATTAGAGCCTGAAATGTAGAAGGAGCATTGGTGAGTCCAAATGGCATCATCAAGAACTCATAGTGTCCCTCGTGAGTCCTGAAAGCAGTCTTGGGAATGTCCTCCCTCCTCATCCGGATCTGGTGATACCCTGACTTCAAATCAAGCTTGGAGAACATTGTAGCACCCCCCAACTCATCAAGAAGCTCATCAATAACGGGGATTGAAAATTTGTCTAGAACAGTCTCCTTGTTGAGAGCCCGATAATCAACAAAAAATCGCCAGCTACCGTCCTTCTTCTTCACCAATAGTACTGGGCTCGAAAAAGGGCTCACGCTAGGTTGGATGACCCCCACCTCCATCATCTCCCTGACTAGCTTCTCAATCTCCTCCTTTTGAGCATGAGGATATCGATATGGCCGCACACTAACTGGATCTGCTCCACCTTTCAGTACAATGGCGTGCTCCTTGCTTCTCTGTGGTGGTAGCCCTGCTAGCATTTGAAAAACTGGGGTGAAATGCTCCAACAACTCTACCACCTCTTCTGGGATATTACTCTGCTCAACTGGCTCACTACCCTCCAATCGCCATAACTCTACCAGAAATCCTTCCTCCTTACTCCTATGAGACTTGAGAATAGTCTTCAAAGCCACCTTAGATCGGCATAATTTGGGGTCCCCATGCAAAGTAACTCGATGCTCCCCTTCACCATACTACAACATCAAGGTCTTCCAGTTGACCTTCATCTCTCCCAAAGTTTGTAACCACTGAATACCTAAAATAACATCAGTATTACCCAGCTCGAGCACCAAAAAATCCTGGGTAATATCTTTCCCCTGTATGGATAGAGTAACCCCGCTGCATCTTCCCGCACACTGCTCCTTCTGACCGGTCCCCAAGGAGACTCCCACTCCCTTCCCTTGGACCATAGGAATGCCCAACTCTTCCACTAATCTGCAAGCTATAAAGTTGTGGGTGGCCCCACTATCTATCAGCACCGTGACTGTATAGCTCACAATCCTCCCTTCCATCTTCATGGTGAAATGTGCTGTCAACCATGCCACTGAATTGAGGGAAACCTCAATCATGTCAAGATGTAGATGATCTACACCTTCTTCTCCCCCTCCTAACTCTTCCTCAACTTCCTCCACCTCGGGGTCTTCCACCAATAAGACTTGGAGTGATTTGTCTTTGCACCTATGCCCTGGCCCAAACTTCTCATCACACCTGTAACAGAGCCCCTTGGCTCTTTTATCCTTCAGCTCTGCCTCAGTGATCCTCCTGAACTCCCCCTTGGTCGGTGCACTCCGATCCCTCTCCTTCTGTCCTTCTCCTCCTGCCCCCAAGTAAGTACCCTTGGCTCCTCCCGTAGGATTTGCCCCCTTCTGTCCTCCTCCAAAGAAAGCAGGCCTGCGGTATTGATCAGAAGATAGTTTATCCTCTATCAGCTCAGCCATCTCCAAGGTCTCCCTCAGACTCCTTGGTTTGGCCGCTCTAACTGCTGATCGAATGTGGGGCTTCAAACCCTTCATGAAGTTCCCCTCAAGCACCTCATCCGTCATCCCACGAAGTCTACTGGACAGCAACTCGAACCTGTCCCTATAAGCAGATACTGTACCAGTCTGAGTCAGTGCGAAGAACTGCTCATGATGAGTTCCCTCCTTTGGCGGTCTGAAGCGGTCTAGGCACATCTCCCTAAACTCTGCCCAACATCTGAATCTCTGCCTTTCTTCCATCCATTGATACCAAGCTAGGGCTCTTGCCTCCAAACATAAAGGTACCGCTAAGAGTTTCTCCTCATCCGTCATCCCCATCACTGTGAAGTATCTCTCCGCCTTGAAGATCCAACCATAAGCATCCTCACCTTCAAAGATTGGAAGCTTCAACTTCCTCATTCCCCATTCTCCTCTCCCATTCACCCTGCCGTTGCCCATACCTCCTTGCCCATATCTCCCATCTGGTTGCCTCTCCCATGGTCGTGGGTCCACCCCACAATTCTCCCTTCTTTCCCAAGCTTGAGGTGCCACCGGATCCCCCCTTGCATAACCAGCCGTCCCCCAATGAGGCTCCCTAGGGTCGGCCTCCCCTCTGCCTCGATACGATCCTCCTCCCCACGGATTGTAAGGTATGCTTCCTCCCTCCCTTCCTTGGTAAAATTGATCTGGCTGATTCTGAGTATAGCTTGCCCTAGCATCTCCCATAAATCCGACGGTGGAGTAGCCCTCCCCCCCATGGTTTGGGCCATACATGCCCCCCCCTAGGGCCGGCGGACCATGCATCCCTTCCATGGTCGATAATGTCAATGGCCTCCTTCCCTTTTGCATTAGGTCCCTCACGAACCCTACTTCCACCTTCACCATCAACCGGCTGCGCATTAGGGTTAGGGTTAGGGTTAGGGTTAGCCGAACCCCCTATGTTGTGTTGGCCCGCCACCATTTGTTTGATCATCTCTTGTAACCCTAACATTTGAGTCTTCAACTCTTCTACTCCATCAAGCTTTTCGTCAACGGATGCAAATTTCTCTTTGAGGGCAGTGAACTCCACTTCCCACTCTCCGACTTTCTCTTCAATAGATTCAATCCTTCGTGTACCCATCCCTTCCTTGTGGATCTAGCGCTCTGATACCACTTTGATGGAACTTGGTGTGTAAATTTCGGAATCCAGTCAAAACAGCCCAAAAACAGTGGAAAAATGGGGAATTACTTGGATGAAAACACTCACAAACACTTCATTAACTTAAATATCAAAAGACTTACAAGTTTCCACGGATACAATGCTCTCAATTCGAGAAGAGAAGCTTTCTCCCAAGCCCTAGATTAGAAAAAAATCTAAAGCAGCCACCAAACAAGATCCCCTCCAAAATAACCCTAACTCCCTTTTAACTCTTACATAAACCCCTCAAAATCCCCTAATTACCCCTAGGGCAAACACCTCATCCTCCCTCTTCAATTTGGTGGGCCCCTTGGGCCCACCCGCCTCCTTTCTCCCTTTCGGCCGTCCGCTTAGGCAGGCGGGTTCTCCGCCTGCAGTACGTGAGAACCGGCCCTTTTTGGGCCGGTGTTGCTGTGGGCTGGACCGGCCAGTCCGGTCCATCAGAACCCTAAGGAAGATTTTCAAGATAGTAAAGTCTAGCATGGGTAAAGTTGTTGACTAAGAGATATAGTTGAGAAGGATCACTCAATTTTGTGCTGTTGAGTATAGGTGAATATACCACGTAGTTCTTAAGCTCTAGATAAGACTTCTCATGTGCTTTCATTCATTTTAACTCCATTATCTTCCTTAATTTCTTACATAGCGGAGTATGCTTATTTCTCGAGTGAATGATGAAATGACTATTGTCGAGTGCCGACCAACCTCCCAGTTTGCTTTTGGACCATCTTGATCAAGCAAGGTGAAATAATCTCCATAGTGGTTCAAACTGTCTTGATTTGTTTTTATGCTACTCCAAGATATCAAGTAACTCAAGAACTTTTTGAATAGTCCTACTACATAACACATTTAGTGGGATTGAGCCTTATGTTGTACTACATTAGAGTTGGAAAAATGATCCCTGCATGGTGCTCATATGGGTTGCTGACCTTCTTCACTTGGAGGTTGTAAATGTACACTTTAATATTTAACACTTTGTGCAATTTGAAGATTTTATCAATTGGTCTCTAATAAATTACTCTTGCATTCGTTAGATCAAATGAAATTTGTAACACAATTCAATTAGCTCGCTTTTCTTCATTGGTTGGGTGCATCTTAATCTGTCGATAGTTGGGCAGTGTAATGAGGAAGTTGAGCATAGGATACCCCATGAATGAGTCTGCTAAAGCATGGATGATCATTATTGGTCAAGGGTCTTTTAGATTAACTTGGTTTGGATTGAAGTCATTGCACATCTTTTTCTTATTGTTTGACCTTTTAGTCATCATCAGATTGGAGACCCAATCAAAGTAGTTATCTCTTGAACTATTTCAACCCAAAGGAGTTTGCTCTCTTTCATTCTGATATGCTACCTCATTCGCAGCAACATTCCTCTTTTACCCTAGTGATTGATTTGTTTCTAAGACAAACATGTAATCAGTGATAGAAATAGCTCAGTCAGATTCTCCCTTGACATCTCGGATGACTCCCAAGTAAAAGTATCAACACTATTTTTGAGTGAAATTAGCTCAATTTTGAAGTTACCTTTGATTAGAGAGTATTAAAAAGGTTTTAGGCTGAATTTTTCTTAAACACTGGGAATTTGATAACTTCTTCGACTACTTTAAAAAGATCCTTGTTCTCACTGCTAGTTTGAAGCATATGGGACATCTTGGCTTGGATGGTGTTAGTAGCACAAATTGGATTGGATGAGGTTGTCTTGGATGACAATGATACCATGTCAAGTTAGAACTTCCAGAACAAGTTGATGGTTTGATGCAATGGCTTGATAACTATTTAATAATGAACAACTCAGTATGTCATTATATGTTGATGGAGTTCTTTATATAGTGAACTCAACATGGCTCATCTCATAGTATCAATTTTTAACCCATATGATTACAAGAGTGCAGTGCATTTTGGTTCATGCCTTTTATCATAAAAATCAATCTAAATGCCCTCAAAAGGTTGAAGATTCTTCTTTAATGATGTGCTTCTCTAGAGTGTGAAGGAATATGATGTTTATTGAGCTCCTATAGTCAATTAGGACATTTCGCCTCTCTCACCACAACATCGTTAAAGATGCGATGCTTTGTCGATAAATCCTGTTGTAAAAATAGTTGGAGGTGAGTAAGAACGAGTGAAATAACTCGTTTTACTTGACCCTCTACTTTTTTATTTAATGCAATGTGTTTGATTCTATTTAATTGGCCATTTTTATAATCATGTTAGCTATTTAGACTATGCTCAATGATTGGCTGCTGCTTGTACTAACACAATTCTACTATGAACTACTTCAAGCATCCTCCTTGATTATCTTCTATACTAACTTCTTGAGATGGTGATGATTATCTGTTGTGGGCATGGTTATTGGATTATATACATAATCTCTTCACATCTTTATTATTCAATAAGGCTTTGATCTTATTCGGCCATTGAAATTGCTTTTGGCTTTGAATTGTCATTATAATAGTTGCCAATGTGTGATTAGAGGCTGGAGTGGCTCGACTTGGCTCGAGTGATGCAGATTTAGGAAAGTCCGAGCAATTGTTGGTCAAATTGGGCTGTTTTTTGTTGCATAAATCGAGTAATTTCAATAACCATCAATATTCTTTGTTCGATCTCTTCCTTTCTTCCGAAGAAGGATTGTGGTATAGGATGATGGCTCCTTTGAGGCTCTTATGAATTACTTTGTATTAACATGTTTAATTGCCTTCTTTAACAACTTTTTCCATCATTTTTGGCAGGCTCTTGTCAAATGCAAAATTGAAGTGTCTATCTTTGAGCACTTGAAAGAGAATCAACTTAGAAATTGAAGATTTTGGTTGAAAAAAATTCAACATATCACTTGCGAACCATGTGAGGAAAGAGTAGGACTCAAATTCGCCTCAACTAAAGCATAGGAGAGTAAAGAAAAAATAAAAATTTGCATGATAATTTGTTGCTAAAACTCTTTAAAAGAACCATGGCTTCATGGAGATATCTTTGAGAAATAGTATATGGTTATCTTTGATGATGGTGAGGCAAATATAAAATTTAGTGGTATCAGATACCGAATAAAGGGGCATTATGGCCTCGAATTCAACCAAGTGCTTAGTTGGGTTGGTTAGCCTCTTAAAAGACTCGAGTTTTGGAACCTTGAACTTTCGATGGGATGGCTTCTCTAGAATCATAGTGATGATGCTAAGATAGATGATACATTGACCACACAAGACTTTGATCCTTATTGGGCATTAAAAGTTCTTCTCACGCCTTAATTTGGACCCTCTTCGCCTAGCATTTAGCTTTAAGAATAGGATAATTTTTTACTAATAACACGTTCAGGATCAAAATGAGTGGGTGGCCTCTTCAAGCTTATTTTACTGTAAGTTTTGAGAGTGAGGGTTGTGACTACAGTTTTTTTTTTCAGTGTTCACGAACAACTACGCCAAGTTGTCCAATTTTGCATTTAGCTCATTCAACTGAGCTTAAATTGCAAAAGAAATTTTGGGAAACTCACGATGACATGTTATGATTCCTGCATCCTGACAAGAAGAAGGCATTCTAGGTTTCTAGGTTTGCATTTCATTTTCTTCCTCATGAACTCAGTGAAACTGCCAAAATGTGAATGCTTTGGGATTAATGTTATTGAATGGAACAAAGTTTGATAGGAGAAATTACTTTGAGGAGATGAGATGAGATGAGAGATTATAATAAAAACTTTTTTCTTCATTCCTTGAACCCCTTGTTATAAAAAAGCCAAATTATCTTTCGCAAGTGCATGAGGATTCTAAAAGATCCTAAATTTTTTATCCAAATAAGCATTTATAAGCTTTATTTCATTAGATTTTATGTGACATCTATTGAAGACAAGGTGATTGGAAATAAATTTATGTGGTTTGGACATGTGAAATGAATGGTAAGAAGGCACCTATTAGACAAGCTGTCAAAATTAATATAAGAGGATTAAGAAAGAAAAGCTGTCAACTTAAGATTATATAGATAGAATCATAGAAGTTGTTCAAAGTGATTTGAAGTAGGTAGGTTTAACAACTCGTACAACACTTGATTAGAACAAATTAAAAAGAAGGATTCATTATGTCACACATAATAATTTGAATAATGCATTAGCATAATTTGAATAATGAGGGTGATGGGGTATTTATGAATTGATATAATTTTTTCTCCTATTTGTGAATTGATATAATTTTTTCTCGGTTGAGGCAATGCATCTTGAAATCCACCCTACATATTCGAGGTTCTGTTCCAGTTGGTATACATGCTCAAATAACTGTGACGCATGTGGTGGTCTGATTCATGATTTTGTAACTGCACGGGATGTATTAGATATGCCTAACTGATTGATTGTATTTTGCTTGGTGGTTGGGGAGCACACAACCGGTTGGGTTGTGGATTCTACTGGAGTAGTTATCATTTGCCTTTGTTGCTGGATCAACTTACTGCAACTTTGTTGGAAATATGCAAGTCATTTGGACCAAGTGGAGTGGAGAGGCTTGATGGTTTTGGTTTCAACTCTGGAGAATCAAGCTCTCACTATTGACGCACCTGAAAAAGTCTGGTTGTTGCCATGTCGTTGATGAAGCAATGAAATGGATAGCTCATTTGAACTAAACTTGAGCAGAGCAACCCGTAGTCCATGTAGTGACTGAATGTTGGGCCATTGGTTCTGCTTATTTGTCTACTTGGGCTAAACTAAGTCACTCTTCTCAATTTTCTTTGTTATCTCTGTGAAAATGTGTAGGGGCATGATGCAATCTTATCACATGGGTAGATCAATGACCCGCACTAATAAGGTTAATTTTGAAGCTATTTTCAATGCGAGCATTTGAATTGTGATCAATCAATTTTTTCTTCACTTGAAAACCATCGCTGCTATCTCCAAGTTTTGTTTAGCCTAAGTGGAATTCTATAAAAAAGATAGCATGGCATTTCTCTAGGATAATTTTTAAGAAAAGTATGATCTGCATTTGAAGCTTTATTTTGAATTTTTTCCCCCTCAGGTACCTGCTTGGTCATGTTCAGGAGATGTGAATGAACCTAACCATATCTATGCTGGATTGCAGGTTTCTAGTTTATGGAAGCATTTCTTCATTCATTTTGTATGTTAGAAAGTTTCATAATCACTTAATTTTTAGGCTGCCATCTCTCTTTACTATCAACAGAATGGGATGCTCTTGATGTTCGATGTACGTCAAACTGCAGGTTGCCTGGAATCCATTGAGGGTTTGTCCAGATTCCCTATTCATTCTATATGCTCACTTGAGGAAAATCATTGTTCCAGAAAGGTTCTCACTGCTTCTTCAATTGGCCCATGCTTGTGGGATGTTGGTGATTCTAGAGAAAGGTTGTTCTACTATGCTACCCACAATACATTGGGTTCTATCCATAAATTAGTCTTTCCCTCCTTTTTTTTGCCTTTTTTTTTTTTTTTTTTGTTAATTCATAATGTGCCAATGCTTTATGTATTTTAATAAATTATTAAAGAAACTTATACAAAAGGCTAGTCAAACAGGGTCTTCACATTATGTTCCGTAATCTTCCTCAACATTTTTTCCTAGACGTTTATAATCAGCCTTCGGAGATTTATAATATGTGATAGTGCTTTTTTTTTTTTTTTTTTTTTCCTTTTTTATATTTTCCTAGACAGGCATTCTTGAAGCAACACTATGCACAACCACAATATGCCTTTGGATTATTGTTTGTCATCTTGGGGAATGAAGAATACTGCTATAGTTTCTGTTAACCTAGCCAATCGATTTGCTAGATTTATTGTAGAATAATTATTAACTATTGATTGATTTTCTTCCTCACTTTGCTCTTCTTCTCCTTAACCTCCTTGTCTTTTTCTTTTCTTTTGATGCTACTCCAAGACAAGAAGTAGCTCTACCTTGTCTTTATATCCTCTCTTTGTTTGTACCATGCACCAAAGAACGGCGCATTCCGACTAATTTGATTGGTAGCCAAACTCTTAATGCTCTTGCATAAGATCACAACGGGAAGTTACAATGGTTTCAGAAAGGCTTTAGGAATTTTGTAGGAGATTCCCTATTTATCTATTAACCAATTATAGGTATCGCGAGCTCTATTTTGAATATTGTAGATGACTTCTTCCATCTGTTTTGGACTCTCCCCGTTGTTCCAGCAAGTTCTCCCCACGTTGTTCTATTCTTTCTTCTCAAGACAACAATAAAGTGTTGTTCCTTGATTTTTCTTTTAGATATTTCTCTCTTTTTGGGTTGCCTTTGTGCTGGGACAACAAACAACTAGCTGTTTGAGTCTTAGATTGTTGTAGACAAGTGTACCTAGAGCGCCCAAGTGGTATGCTACTGGGCTCGTGCATGTAAATCCGAGGGATGGGTTTTGGTTGGAGAAGATTAAGTAGGGGAAGAGGAAGAGTTTATGAGTTCTGATTTTCAAGCTAAATGATAATGCCAGTAGGGATTATCCTAATTTGAATTTAAATATAAATGTAAACTTATAGTTTTTTTTAGTTCATTCTTATCTTGCTATAATATCAAACTTGATACAACGGTCCAGCTTCCAAAACCTTGAGCTCCCTTGCATAATATCCAATTGATTATAATCACTCCTCTTCAATTTCAATTGTGTGGTCTAAAAGTCATCATCATCTGCAACTTCAATAAAAATTGACCATTTAAACTTCAAAAATCACGATATCTTTGATCCATTAACTATTTGATACTTAAATTATGAGGGATGGTTCTTATTGTAGTTTTCTTTTAAGTGAATATTTATATTGACGACCCCCTTTCATGATTTCATCTTTGGATCATAAAGATCCAATTTCCAGGGTGAAGGGTACTATTTCATCTTTTTTAGAACTTGCAGGTATAAATACAAGCTCGTTTTGTTACTTACAATAATGTTTTCTTTCCAGTGATAGTGAATCTGGTGTTTAAACAATCCATATTACCTACCCTTACAAGTGAAGTTTTTGTTGACCTTCTTTATTGTCCCTCGGGCAAAATTTCTGAAATCTATCCAGACCAATGTGCTTTCAAATTCAATCCATCCAAAGCCTTCCTATCCCCCATCTCATTATATGCAATTACACATTATTGGTTCCCCCGCTTTCATATTCTCAGGAAACATATATTAGTTCAGGTCTTACGACATTATGCTTGAGCTTACACTTTCAATTTTTTCAATCAGAATAACTTTATTTTATTGTTAAATTAGAAAAATCATATTTTTAACGTTAATGAATGTTTCTCCTTAATCCAAATGCAGGCCATTCTTGATACCTGAATTAGGGAGTCAAGGCATTTGTATTTCACTTGCATGCGACAGTTCTGGCACTGATATTGTAGCCTCCTTTCGTCCTAAGATGGAGATCTCCAGGGATCCTATGCCTTCACAAACTCCAGCATCACCCTCACAGCCTCTCCATTTAGCAGGGAAATTGGGCTCTCATGTTCACCTCAAGAGAATTAATGGCACATATTTTCAGAAGGGTCATGTGGTTAGTTGTTATGTAAGTGAAGTGAGGATGTCGAAGTCTGCAATTATATGCGCTGAAGGAAAGAACCCATTGTTTGCTTGTGGTGATGAGTCAACTCATGGCCTGTGCCTGTGGAACTTGCCATCCTTTCAACTTCATTCTCGTTACCAGCCTCATCAATATCCAATCCTTGACATTAAGTATTCATGTTCAGTGAGATTGGGCTTACTTGGTTGCATAAGTGAGAATAAATTGCAGGTTTTTTCTTGTTTTTAGATTCATGTATTATTTCTTCCTTGAAGATTCCAGGGAAAGGCTTTTCTTGATCCCTGTTGCTTTAGAACAGGTATGCATTCTCATCAGTGGCTTTGATAAAGTATTTGTTTCTTTGCTATTATTAGTTCTTGCGTTGCTTTCTAATGGCATTGGTTTATAGTATAGAGCAATTATGAAAAGGCTTCATGTGAATTCTCTTGTCAACTCAAAACAAACACCTGCGGCAACATTGTCATTAACCGGCAACTTTTAGATACTGTTTATTGATCTTCCTATAGCTAAATGGGTTTTTGGTAGGAGCTTTCAGCTGGTAGCAGCTTTCTGTTGTGAAACCTTTATTTATTTTCATGATTATAAGTGCTAATATTTACTCGCCTGTTTTAAGTTCAACCATTGATTATTAGTTCTCTTCCCTTAAATGGGGGGGGGGGGGGGGGGATGATGATTTTGGTGAGTATGTAAATAAGTCTCATGATATGTATAGTTTCATGGTGATATGTATAGTTTCATGGTGGACTGCGTTGTTGATCAAGTAGAATCCAATGGCGGTGGCAAAAGGCGTAGAAGAAATAGTCCTTTTGGTTGACCCCCTCTCTTTCAATGTTGTGTGCTTTAATTATGCAGAATTTATTGGTGTTTTGGACGATGATGAGGCGGCTCTCTGTTCAGCAAATTGTAGGCCTTGGCTTGTTGGCAACCTTGGTGGTCATGCTTTTGTGCTCGGCAGTTGCTTGTGTGGCTTGTGGGATGATACTTGTGTTTTGTGGGTTGCTACCGCTATTGGATGGTCCTTGCCTAACTGCGGGGTGATTGTAGGGAACCTCTTGCCATTTACAGAGTCCGGTTGGTTGGCTCTTCTGTATTCGTCATTGTATGTCCATTCGTTGGAGAATGTTTTCCCTTTTCTTTTTCTTGTGTATTTTGGGTTTGTCTTTTTTTGAGTCTTTGTTGTAATTGTCTTTTTTTTTTTAATGGAAATGAATATAATAGTTTGCATAAAAAAAATCGATATTTTCACGCAGAGTGGTATTATTTGAAATGAGTCTTTTCTATTTTGGTTAATGGATAGTTTGATTACCAGTAGCAACCATAGCAGATGCTTGGAATTTCCCATTGCTTTAGATTAAGTTCATTGTGCTCTATATTTCTGTCAATACTTGTAACTGGGCTGCTTCTGAGTTCATGCTTGTGTACAGTTATCCTCATTCTAGAATATTTTTGTTTGCTTTTCACTTAGAATGAGGAGTTTTTTTTTGTTTTCTTAATTTTTCACTACTCTCTGCAATTTCTCTTAATCGTCCTATCCCATTCTTTATTATTGGAAATTAGATGAGATTTAATTCAAATATTGGGAGAAAATAAAATAGAAAGAAGAACAACTCACAAAATATACCAACGATTTTATATAGGTTTACTGTCTTGATAATAACTTCCTATTATTACCGTTGCAGATTTCAATGGAGTTTTGATTGTAAAATTTTCAGTCAATCATGTGAAGAAGCTGCCTCTCTCTTCTATAAGAAATTATGAAACCTAAGAAGGTAAAGTAAAAAACCTAACAATATCTTAGGGTTGTTTGATCCCTTAAAAAAGGGAATGCCGTGTAAAAAGAATATTTTTACGTTTGGATAATCGTAAAAGAAATGCATGAGATTTTATTTTGGTTTGACTAGAAGTTTTTTTTTTAATGCAATGTAAAGTGCAAAAAGATTGTGATCAAGGTGATTGGGTAATGGTGGCAGTGGTTGGTGCTAGTTGTGGAGCATCGGTGGGCGGCGGGTGGCCAGTGGTGGTCGGGCAGTTGATGGTGGCCAACGAGCAGCGGTGGGCGTGTCAGTTGGTAGAGGCCATGGCGGTGAGCTTGAGATGTATTTGAAAATCGTTCAAATTTGAGGAATTCCAAATACACTGGTTTTGAATTAGAAGTTGAATTTATCTTACTTCAAACTTCTACTTTGCATTCTTTTTACTTCTAACTAAACTGTAGTATTTTCAAGATCCCATTTCACAACAAACCAAACAACTCATAATAAAACAACTAAAAATGCTAGCACAGTCAAATCATGATTGATTTAGGGTAAAAAAAATTAGGCTTCACAATGAAACAATTATCTTTTAATATGGTTAAAACCCCCATTCTCTACATTGAATGTTTTTTTTGCTCTCTCCAGATTTGATTGAGCTCTTTGTCCCCACAAAAATCTCACAGTAAATCAAAACATTTTTGCTCCCAAAAAACAATAAAAAAAAGCCTTATTAAGGCTTCATTTGGGACGGCTTTCTTCTTGCTTCTTAAAGCAGCTTTCTAGTAAAATAAATAATTTTTATATACTAAAAATCTGCTTTAAGAAGCAGGAAAAAAGCCGTTCCAAACGAAGCCCAAGTCAAAGCACAATGATCCCAACAACTGTTCTCTATTTTTTCTTCTCTTCTCGTCAGAGTTGTTCTAAAAGCATGTGCATGGGCCTCTATATGTTGATGAAATTCTCTGTTTTTTTTTTCTTATATTTTGTTAGTATTAAAAATGTTTATAATTACGTGTTCAAATGACAATAATTATATGGGCTCAGTTTTACAATTATTTGGTCATTGATGAAAGGGGTATGGTAGTTGCAGCTTCTTTTATTCTATCCAGTGAACGTAAGCAGAGGAACATTCGGTTTTAGGCAAAAAAGCGTCTGTACCGAGTTTTTGAAAAAACTCGGTACAGGCGCGAAAAACTCGATACAGACACTTTTTTGCCTAAAACCGAACGTTCCTCTGCGTACGTTCACTGGATAGAATAAAAGTTCGGTAGTTGCAGCTTCAATATGTCCATGAATGCTATCGATTTGGGATTAATTTTGGGTCAGATAATCTCTTAATTTTAATTAAACGAGTCTTCTTTCTATTAAATTTTATTTGAGACAAAAATTTTGTTTATTAAAAATTTATTTTAAAAATCAATAAAAAAATTATCCGAAATGAATCCGAATTTTCTTTTGAGATGAGTTTGTACATTATTAATTAATTAACTTTTATGTAATTTTAATAACTAAGGCTTTGTTTGGGATGGCTTTTTTATCGCTTCTTAAAACAATTTTTTAGTATAAAATTTTTTATTTTTTTATTAAAAAGTTGTTTTAAGAAACAGTAAGAAAGCCGGCCTAAACAAAGCTTAAATCTTCATGAAAACCACTATAACTCAATGAAATTTAAGCTAAATTAACATGTGTTCAAGGTGAATATGAATACTATGAATAAATAGATTAATATGGGTTTGAGAATTATGCCAATTTCTCTTCCCAAGTAAATTTATGAGCATGTTCTTCAAATGCAAGATAAAGAGTGCACATCTTCTAAGAAATAATTAAGTGGATGTATATAGGAATTTTTTTGGAAGTAGTTATGATTGCTTTAGTATAAATTTTTAGAATTTCATGGGGAAGGATTAGGGTGCAAATGAAAAAGCTCGATTGATTCAATATCGAACTTATGGTCGAGCTCTATTAACCATCAATGGGTTTGATTTTCTTCTATTATACCTCTAATTGACATTAAATTGACTCAATTGGCCCTCCTAACTGACCTTGATCAACAAACAAAGCTCAGTTATGCTAATTAGTAACCTCAATTATACTTAATGAACTCAA
Source organism: Dendrobium huoshanense (assembly GCA_016618105.1). NCBI lineage: Eukaryota > Viridiplantae > Streptophyta > Magnoliopsida > Asparagales > Orchidaceae > Dendrobium > Dendrobium huoshanense. The sequence continues at coordinate 35,019,171 of CM028353.1, read as the reverse complement.
TTAGCAAATGAACCGAACTCGAGCCACCTAAACAAGCTTAATGTCCCTCAAAAGGTCCTAACTCATTGACTAACTCAATCCAAACCCACTGTCCCAACCCCAATTAGCTAGATTTAACTTAAATGAGTTCAAGGGTAAAACCACTGGGAACAGTAATCACTAAGTCAAGCCCAAAAGGATGTTGGATTCAGCCCAAGCCCACTAAGGATCTCTACTCATTCCACAGCCATCACGTACATAACGGCCCATAACACCTTGCTCTCCAGTGGCCATAAACACACGAAAGAAATCCTGTAATATTTAATAAATATATATATATATATATATATATATATATATATATATATATATATATATATATATATGGGTGTCAGTATTTGACCCGACCCAAAAATTTCAGGTCCTGGCCAACCCGAACGAACCGGGTTGGATTCAGTTTAGGGATTTTGACCCGTTTGTAAAACCTGGTTGGATTCGAGTTGACCCGGAAGCCGGAAATCAACCCGATTTGACCCTTTTTTAATTAATTTAGTAGAGTTTTAAAAGATTGTTATGAAATAGTAAATTATATTTCTAAAAAATAGTAAACATTGTTGTCCAAATTAAATTAAGCTTGATTTATTTTAAATTGATTGAAATAAATCCTATCTTAATTTGATTTAGATTTAAATAAATCAAATTAAATAAAAAAATTTTAGTAAAACATACCCGAAGCAGGTCGGGTTCGAGTTTGGAAAATCGACCCGTTTGCAAAAAGACAGGTCGGGTCAAACAGTTTCAGATTTGGCCCCGTACCCGTGTGTGTATATATATATATATATATATATTATGAGATTGTCCACACCAGTTGGTGAGGGCAGGAGTGTGGTACTTTTCTCCCCACTAAATTCTGTACTACTTAACCGTTTCTAAGCTTGCATTTGATACTGATGCATCAAAACTCAAAAGCATTAGGTATATTATTATTGGCCCAAGTTTTGTTTTCAAAGATGCTATCCTAAAACCTGATGGGTGAAGTAGTTAAGCATCCAATAATCTCTTTGAAATGATTAAACTACTCACCAATATGGTCATGATTGGCCTCATCTTCAACAGTAGCAGCTAGTGTTTTTCATCAGCTTGCCCTTCTATCTTTGTTATGGTTATAGGTCTCCACATAATGATCCAAGCATATGTTGTTTTAGATTAGCTATTGATCGAGTAGTTATATCAGTCTTTTACCATAATGATGGTTGCGTGATTCTCATGTAGAGGAGCTTGGGTTGGCTCATTCCCTCTCTCTAGCTATCTTTAAGAAAATTATCATGTAGCTAAATATACTATAGAAGCTTTGAGGGAAGCTCTTGCAACACTTCTTATGTGAAATCCTAATTCCCCCATTATGTATGCTTACTCCTCGAGAGCATCTTCTATGGTCATCTCCAACCGAAAATCTCATTTTTTTCACTCCAAAATGACGTGAAACTGCAAAATGCCATGATTCATCTCCAATCGAGCTCCATTTTTCACCCATTTGTAGGTAACGGTCGCCTCTTTTTTTCCCGCCGCAAGTTCGGTAGAGAGGTAAAAATGGCGGAGATGAACAGTGCAACGCCAATATTGGCGTCCCACTGTTCACCCACAGCGAAATGACAAAAATTTTGCAGTTCGGTTGGAGCTGGCCAGGGACGCCATTCAAGCATTTGGAGTTCGGTTGGAGATGCCCTTAGAGCTCATTCAACGTTCTTTACATTGATGGGTATTTCAAGTAGATCTTACACTAGCTAAAGCATTATTAGGAATGAATAATAAAAATATAAAATGTAGAGGGCCAAATTCTTGACCATACATGCTTTAGGATATAATAGAAACCTTATCTATATAAGTAGAAACTAACCTTCTCTTGTACATGAAATGAGATCCACCACACCACCCACATTTATGATAGGGACAAGGCATTTCTCTCCACTTATAAATTCAATTCAATTCAACTTTACCCATTTTTTTTAGATTTGGCATTGCATAAAAAAGTCTTTAGTGTCATTATCATTTGCCTTGTTCTAAATGTTTTGAGGCCTTCTTAGTGTCAATCTTCATTTTTCCTTCATTTTTGTATACTCAGTGTTACATTGTTAAATTTTTTTCTTTTTTACAAGTCTTTTTGAATAAATTTTAGCATAGTTATTATAGGTCTACTCTTTTTTTTTTCGAATACTTTATAATAAATTCAAGATGCTTAAATATTTCACGCTAAGGTGTCACGTTTAATTTATAGAAATAATGCTTGATAATAATTAATAATACTTGAATGTTTTCATACTTTATATGGCTATAAGAGAAGAAAAAAATTTCATATTATACATAATTGTAAGATGATTTATCTCAAACATAGGGAGGCCGAGCGCCATCCCCTAGTTTTAATCTAGTAATTTTGCTAATTAAAAATAATTATTATAATAACCAATAAAAAATTAATTTAATGCTTATACTTATTGAAAAAATTATAGTGTTTGCGTACACTTTGATCATTTTCTAACTATTCCTACTAATCAATGCTTCATCATACATTCTATAATAACTTTCATAGATCTTTGACACATAGCTTTTCTTGATACATATTGAATGAATTATCATGTTGCTTCATCAACCTTCTTAAGATAAATAAATATCATATTAATATCCTGTCTTTTTTTTTTTGTTAATCATCTTCACAAAAAATGAATATTTCTTGCATTAAATGAAATGGATTTTCCAATATCCTTTATTTTTCATGCATTTGTTCAAGACATTTTGTCTTTGAATAGAATTAGCAATAGCAATAAATATGATATTTTGATATCAAGAAAATATTTTATTTAGAGATGTCACAATTCAAAATCTCTCTTATTCCAATAGCAAAATCATCTTCAAATCATTCAAAGGCAACATTGACAAAAGAATGCCATTTATTATCTTTCTGTTTTCCTGTTTCTTGTTTTACTTACTCCACCTTAAGGCTTTCTTTTCCCACAAGCAAAAGCAAAGCAACAATCATTCACAGTTACAAAGCACACACAAAATAGTACAACAAAAAGACCTGAAACGCCACTACTACTAAGCAAAGCCAAACATTTGGAGTATAGTAGAAGGGCAGCTGTGCCTGTGACCATTTCTTTATAGAAAGTAACATTTTCCCAACTAATTAACACTCAGGAGTGAGTGAATGGTCCCTTGAAGAATCCCTGCAATAATCATAAACCATATGGTTCTGCTGAGCCCATCTCATGGCCATGTACTGTGTGCTGCTGAGTCCGACGCCGGTCGGAGATGCCGGCAGCGGCCGGCAGCTTGTTGCTGCAGACGCCGAGCATCCGCCGATTAGAAACTTTGTCATTTTGGCAATAAAGGGTTGATAATTGTAATCTGCTTTGTATTTTCCATTCTCTGTCGCCCATGAAGATGCATCCCATATGGTGCCATACACCCACATCGGACGGCGAGGAAAAGTTGCGTCATTATTTGTTGTGTATTGTCGTATCGGTATATCATCAACGAAGAATCTGAGAAGAATATAGAAATTTGGTCTTCATTTTATTTGCAGAAATAGGTGATTTGTTTCATAAAAAATGTTTCTTGTAACTTCTAATTAGCCCTGTCATACAAGCTAGAAAACATTTCCAAATGAAATTTAGGAGTTTTTCATGGCAATGATTGAGAAATAAAGTAGGAGGAAAAAAGGGTTAAGAGAATATGAGGCTTTACTCTCACTAGAAACAAATAGATTTCTTTTGATTTATGTGAAACTGGTAAGGAGAAGTCTGTATTGATTTATTTTGTCTGAACATGTGTGATGTAATGCTGACTGCTGCTGCTATCAACAAGGACAAGAAGACAAGAAAATTAAAAAGACAAGGGTCCCATTTTAGTTGTCAATTCTAAATAAATTTGTACCATTAATAACATATTAGTAGCCTTCCACTGGTAGAGTAACACATGTTCATGAATAAGGTGGACGGTTTTCTTACTACTTCTTAAAGCAGTTTACAAAATTTTAATTTTTTTTTACTAAAAAATCACTTTAAAAAGCAGAAAGAAAGCTGTCCCAAACTAGGCCTAAATTTATATCAAATCAATTTGCACATCTGTTAACTTTGTGATCTTTTTAGATCAACTGATGGAAGATTACTCACATGATCTCTTCAGGATTCCACAGGATTGCATAATTGTGGAAATCAGCTGTTGGATCAAACCAAAGGTGGAACCTCATCTCCCTCCCAATAATCCTTCCATCACCACTCCCCATAACATAAACATTTGTCTGCAAAGTGTATGGCTTGCCTGGTATGGTCCCCAGAAATTCAATGTCCACCTCATCATGATATCCAGGGTGAGCTTCATTATTTGAAAGCTGTATTCAGCAGAAAAAGAAAGATTTACTTTACTTTTATTTGCATAGCAATTTTTTTAAAGAAGATCCGGGCTTTGTTTGAGACGGCTTTTTTATTGTTTCTTAAAGCAGCTTAGAAAGTTGTTTTAAGAAACAGAAAAAAAGCGGTCCCAAACAAAACCTCACTCACATAAAATGCTGTGTTGACTCCAGCAGTGTAGCCGCTCTGGAGCTTAACTGAAACAGCGAAGTAGCCGCTTTGATACGGGTCTTTCGATTTGAATCCACTTCCTATATTGATCAAAATTCAGAAAATGATTTAGAAGAAAGGGTGGAGTAATTCAAAATGTATGAAATTTTACCTGAGTATTTATCAAGCCAGATTGTGATTGAGGATTGATCCTGAGAGACTGTTTGATGCTGAGGTTCCCATAAGGTGTTATATCCTTGATAAAAGCTAAGTGGACTTAGTTTAGTGCTTGGGTAGTATCCAGGAGAAGGCTGAGAATTGACAAGAAGGAGAAAAAGAAAGAAGAGCAAGAGAGGGAGGAGGGCCATGCAAGATAGGGTGAGTGGAGGTGGTTGCAGAGTTTTAATGGGGGGAGAAGACTGAATATTGTACCTTTAGAGCTAAAGGGTGTGGATTTAAATAGGAAGAAAGGAGGTCCCATTAGCAGAAGAAGGGCCTAGATGATGAAGGAGAAGCCTGTGGGGTTGATGCAGTACTGATAGTCATTACAGACAAAGAAGAGTAATTGAAGAAGGAAACATTGGAGAGGTTTTTAGTTGGTTTAACAGACTTAGAAAGTGCATTATTGAATGTCTTTATCTTATTAGCATAATTTGTGAAGCTGAATGAATATGGTATTCTTACTTGATTTGCTGTTTGCTTTAGAGGTAGCTTAATTCTATTTCTTATCACAATCTAAATTTAAAATATATATATTCACTGAGGACAATTTTAGTTAGAAAAGAGGACAATTCTTCTGGATTTGGAAGATAATAATTTCTTTACATTTTGCAGGAGAGATAAAAGTCTTGAAATATGATAATAATTATGTAATTTACTCATAAATTTGTTGCATTATGGAGTAAAATTTGATTAAGATGTCTTAATCAAATTTTTCTTTTGATTTAATGCAGTTTTGATCAGCATTAAAATCTGATAAACTTCTTCTAAACTAATTGTTGAATAAGAAAATTGTAGCTATTTCCCAATTTAATGCTTGTTGCTTTCTATTTTTTTCTTGAAAACTGATAGGATCATAGATGTTTATGTTCCCTTCTGTTTTTATATATTATTTATTAATTTTAATTTTATTAGATTTATATTCTGACATAAAATACAACATGATCGACATATTAAAAGTACAATATTTTATTTGTATTGAATACAGAGCCTTGCATTGGGTACCCATACCCAAACCCCCACCCATGCACATACTCGAGTATGGGTACACATTGCCTTGTGGGAGAGTATGAGTCAGTACTCAACATCGGGGGATAAATCGATTTACATTGTTAATCAACGTATATCTTATATTACTGAAATCCTCACTATGTAGTGTGTAACACTTAACCACGCTGCGACTACGGTAAATTCTGATATGCGGCTTGAAAGTTTGCAATCAAAGCAAATGGCAACAAGCCTCAAGGTCATCAGTCTGTAGCAGACTGCGTTCAAATAGCATGGAAATTGGGTGTGTATAGGTGGGTACGGCATCCCGAAAGTCACAATGGGTGGGCGTGGGTGGGCGAAGCTCGTTCGAGTAAAGCATGGGTACCCAATGCGTACCCAACCAGGACCCCATGTAGGGCTTTGATTGAATATCAAATAAGTTATATACAACAATGATAACGGTCATCGGCGACTATTTATTATGATTATTTTTAAAAGTATAAAAAAATGATAAAATTATTTTAAATATTTTCTAAAAATAACCCCTAAGAGACCCTAAGAGTCCCAAATCATCCAAATTTATAAATTGTCATCAGCAATAATTATTTGTATATGTTGATTATCTTCCTCATGTGGTGGTTATCATGGAGAATGATTTGGCTCAGAGTCTGAGAACCTCATCATGGGCTTCTACTAGTTAAAATGTCTATCTCATGCTGATGTATGTACTTCAATAACTGTACATTACAAATAGGTGATTATTATTTTTGGGAGTTTATATTTGAGTAATGCTAAAGTTTTAAAAAAATATATTATTATTAATACATCATCAAATATCGTCTTGATCGGATGCGCAATCTAAAAAGGGCTACATAGACTCCACAGATTTATCACTGCACGCCTTTTTTTTCTCAATCTCGATCATTGCAAAATTTAAAAGTTTGTTATACATATATATTAATGCCGAACGAAGAATTATGTTAAATTTATAGCTTGCATTGATAACCCTAATTCACAAATAGTATCAAGGATATAAATGAGTCAACTGGAGCTCGAGTCACTCTTGAATTGAGCTTGATTAATTAATCGAGTTTGAGCTCGAGCTCGAGATTTATTCTACGAGCACGATCTAGCTAGTTTGCAATGAAAGATGGAAAATAATTATTATTCAAGTAATTATTATAATAAAGTGAGATATAGTTCTCAAAGTCATGAATGTCAATATATTTTCGGTATATTTAAATGTACTGGCTCATGAGTTAACGAGTCGAGTCATGGCTGACTCAAGACTTGTTACCTCATCAAGCTCGAGCCGGCTCATGAGTCAGGTTGACTCACCAACATCCCTAGATAATATGAACCGCTTCGAAAAATATGTCCATTATATCCTTCATGAAATTAATAAGAAGTAAGTAAATAAATAAAATCATCAAATAATTATGGAAATGAAAAAGATATCACAACCTCTTTTTGGAGAAACCCTCCTCACATCATCAATGCCCAACCCCTTACCCTAAGGCCAAGAACAAGCCATTTTATAAAATACTATATAAACCTTTAAATATTATTTAATTGACCTATATTTTTGGTTTGAATTGTAAATAATTATATTACAATATCCCTCTTTTGTTTGATTTCTTTCCACTACTTAAATTCTCATCAAGTTGGGCGAGCCGTCGTCGTCTTTCATGACATTGGAAACGTACGTCCTTTTACGGCCGACAGTTTTGTAAAGCATCAAAATAATAGTGGAATTTTTTTTGTAATTAATAAAAATGAGAAGGATGAAATTGAAAATATTATTAGGGTTTTCGAGGCATGTGAAGATTTGCAAAGGCTGGCGTATACGCCTAACGAAATAATTATGAAGAAATGATGGGGCCCAATTGGAAAATGGAAAATATTCATTAATTGGCCCTTTTTTTCAATGGAAAGTAATTACTTCTGTTGACATGAAATGCTTACTCTATTAAATTTATATATTTTGTATAACTATTTACATATCTATTTATTATTATCACAAAAAATAAGTAATTTTTTTTATAAAATTAATAATTAAAACACTGTTTTAGAACAGTATTAAGAAAGTTGTCCCTAACGAACCCTAAGTTTGGCTGTCAGCCAATCTTGCACGCTAAGTCGATCCAACAACAATGAGGTAGAACAATTAGGGCGCTGCAGGGGAGTGATGGAGAAATATAAGTATGAATAGAAATTTCATTCAAATTTAAGTATGCTTAGGGTTTGGTTGTGTGAGTTGATTTAAGTATAATCATCAAGCTTTGTACCTAATTTGTTTAATTATTGTAAATATTTAATAAATACTTAATCAAATAATTAAGCTTGGGATTTGTTTAATTATTTCACATGGCTATTGTTAGCATGCATACTTATTCTTTGGATTGGTTTGAAAGCTTATAGTTTGGTATTGGGAGTGTAGAGCCTAAGTACTCTATGAGTTGAATTTAGTGCATTAGAAGATGATTCAATGAGAAAAATGTCACAACCATGTTGAAGTATTGAATTTCATTATTTAATTTCATATTTAAATAAAGTAGATAGGTATTAATTTAAATTATTTATATTTAATTTTAAATCAAAAAGTTTAATTTCTAAGAGTTTGTTCGTCGGTATGATTGCAGCTTTTATAAAGCTGATTTTGAAGTTGCTTTGGGTAAAACAACTTAGTTACTCTTTCTAGTTTCTATCATAAATTTTTTTAATAAAACAATGGCCAAATAAAATTATGGATGCTATCTGAAAAAGAAAGACCCGACAAAGCTATCTTAAACAGACCCTAAGTAATCATGTTCATGATAAATTTAATATATGAATTAATTTATTATGTACAAAAAAATATTATGTGGATGAGGTAAGGTTATGAGGTTTCATAATTGAGCGACTTGACTTCCATTTTAAAAAATATTATGTAGTTGCGAGATTTTTCTCCTCCGATGAAACTCATGCTCGAGCACATCCTAACACATATAATTTAATTTAAATCATAATCAAGGGTGTGTTTGAAAAATCTATCTCACTGCTACTACTTTTATGTACTTTTAATAGATTTATTTTGATGATAAGTTATTTTTTACAATCAGAATTGCTAATATATGATAACTTAAAAAAAAAGAAAAAAGTTCAACATAAAAAAATACATTTTTATAATTTTCATAATAGTTTTTAAAAAATTATTTTATTCATAACAATCTTCTCAACCACTTCACAAAACCCTAAATTCCCTAAACACTTATCTCTGCTTTCTCAACAACGAGAGATTATTAGGTGCGGAGTGCAGACGGGGAGAACCGTCTGCACACTAGTATAAAATTCAGCTAGGTACCGTTCGGTACCGCTGTGTACCACTAGGTATCGTTTGGTACCCTGTGTCTGTGCAGACGGTGCTCTCCACGTCTGCACTCAGCATCTAATAATTATTCCTCAACAACCTTTTCAAAATCCTAAATTTGCTAAATACTCTTCTCAAACACCTTTAGGGTTTTAAATATATATATATATATATATATATATATATATATATATATATATATATATATATATATATATATATATATATATATATATATATATATATATATATATATATATATAATAAAAATAAAAAAATTAAAAATACCTTTAAAAAAACCCTAAAAAAAACGTTACAAAACCCTAAATTCGCTAAAAAAAAAAAACCTAAATTCGCTAAGTATTCTCACTGCGCGGCCCGTGCGCAACCAGAGCGGAACAATTATTACGTCCTCCGACCGGACGCAGAGGAATGTCCGGTCGGAGGCAAATTCCCGCCAAAAAACGAGAAATACCGAGTAAATATCGAGCAATACCAAACAATAACGAGGAATATCATCATTTGAAGACCCAATACTGAGTTATACCGAGCTATACCCAGCAAATACCGAGATATACAAACGTTGTACCTAGTTTTCCTAGGAAAAAATCGGTACAACTCGGTATTTCTCGGTACAGCTCGGTATAACTCGGTATTGATCTTCACAGAACGGTATTCCTCATTATTATCAAATAATACCTAACAATACCGAACAATACCGAATTTTTTGGCGGGATTTTCGCCTTCGACCGGACGTTCCTCTACGTTCTTACACCGGACGTAATAAAAGTTCCAGCAGCAGGCACATGGGCGGCAACGCGAGCAGGTGCGTGTGTTGCGATACGTGCATGATTAGATAGCAATAATGAAACAAGTTGAGCTTTAAAAACTTATATATATATATATATATATATATATATATATATATATATATATATATATATATATATATATATATATATATATATATATATATATATATATATATATATATATATATATATGATTATAATATGAATTTAAAGGTACAAGCCGACAATATTCGCCTATTTGATTTTAAATTACTTTATATGATTTAATATTATATCTTAGATAAATTTAATGATTGTAATTTTTTTTTTCTAATTAAATTTCTTTCAGTTTTTTATGTAAATATTTTCAGACAAATTATGAACTGTACAGATGCTCTTTATATGTCAAATCAGCCATTGGAGCCCTCCACATTTTTTTATTTAGGAAAATGTTCTATTTATACCACTATATTCCAATTTATTACGGGCTAGAAAATTCGCAGCCGTAGAATAAGAGCATTTTGTATCTTAATTTTGTTTGAATATTTACATGAAAAATATGAAAATGTGAAAAACTATGAGTTTGATCCAACCATACGTGCATTTTGCTTGAACGTTGTGGTTGAGTGATAACTTACAACGGCCTGACAGCATTGCTAGGGCAACTGTGTTTTGACCAAGGGTGTTAATATTTGACACGACCCAAAAATTCGACATGAACTCAACATGAAAATTTCGGGTTAGGGTCAACTCGGATCCTAAACGGGTCGGGTTAGAGTTCAACAAATCGACACGTTTCAAAAAACGGGCCAGGTTCTAGTTGACCCAGAAACCCGAAATTGATCCGTTTTTACCCGAAAGCCTATTTTTGACACGAGAACCTGAGATTGACCCGTTTTGACCCAAAAATTGAAGATTGACTTATTTTTTTACCCGGAAGCTAGCAATTTTTTGTCGGCACCGGGTCATTCGAGACGTGTCAGTTTGACCTGGACCCGAAGCGGGTAGAGTTCGGGTCTGAAAAACTAACCCGTTTGTAAGAACAAATCAGGTTTGGGTTGACTGGACCCGTGACCTGAAATTGACACCCCCTACTTTTGACGATGGTGAGTGTTCGACGACAATCAAGTAAACCATGGTCAAACAATAGAAACTAGGCAGCCATGATATGAAGATGGCGGTCGAGTAACAACAGTCAGACAGTGTCGATTAGGTGGTGGTATGATGGTGGTAGTGGGCGGTGAAGATTTGATGGCAATGGTTAAGGGTAATTTGATTTAGTTATAGACCTAACAAGAAGATAAGGCTTTATAATGGAAGTTGTCGGCAAGGAACTGTTTCTTCGTCAATGTTCCATTTTAGGAGATAGAAAGGAGTGAAGCTCAACTGCCGCCGTTCAACAAGTTGAGCTTTTTTTATGTTTGGCAATACATAATGTGTGGGCCCAAGCAATATTTTCATTGGATGCAAGTGATTTGGCTTACGTGTGTGCACATTTTATAATTGTTTGGACTCATTTGTTCACCGAGTTTTTAGCACTTTGTTTCTCAATTATGCCTACTTTTTAGGTCAAAATATGACGTTCGGATGTCGTCCGGATGTAATTTAAGATTCGTCACGTCATTTTTTTATTGTGTATTGATACTGTATATTGGATGATGTTGCGCACCCTAATTCGCCTCTAAACGATCTGATTACTGCACGTAATAATTTTTCTCTTTTTAGTGGATTGCATTGATTTGTTTGCTGAGTTTTTTTAGAGACTGTTACTTAAAAAGAATAATGCCAAAGATTTGTGTGGGACTGAAGTAAATTTTTTAAAAAATGGCGGTTACAAGGAAAAATAAATTTTCTAAAAAGTAACGATATAATAATAGCTAACCGAATATGTTCAGCAGTCTGAATAAAAGAAAATAGAGAGAAAGATGTCCCAAATTAGGGGCACATCCACATTTATATAAAATCTCAAAACTATGGAGCATAACATCATTACTTTTATGAAAAGTAAAATGTAAACTTGGATCAATATTTTCTTATCATTGACACATTCGCTTCATAAAATAAATGATTTTATTAGAGAATTCTGGTAGTGTAACAAATCAAATTCTTAGACAACGAGATATTGTCTGTTTCAACCTAGCTAATGATTTTACAGTTTTCTCAACTTGGTATAAGTTCTTATGAGGTCACTTATCTTAGCCTCTTAGGAGTGCTCTGATACTCTGATACGTGCACATTTCGATTCAGATGAGTTTCTACTGAAAGTCTAGCTATTATGCTCTTATCAATTTTAGAATCATCTACCAGACATATTGGAGCACTTCCCATCTTAAAATTGTATGTTGTTCTGATACCATTCATAACAATTCAAACTCTCAACTATCGAGATAATGTCCACTTTGGCCTAATAGCTTTACGATTTTGATCTAACTCGAAAATGACCTGGGTTGACCAGTTTAACCCGCCTGCCGCCGCCTCTTCCACCGCCTCTTCTGCGATGGTTTAACCGGATTGTACGTCAAGCCATCTCGACTAGCCACACGACTTGCACCCGCATCGGCCCTAGCCCTAAGCCGACCATCCTCCGGCCACCTGCACAACCTGCACCTCGCCGCGCTCTACGCCTTTGCCAGGCTCCCCCGCACGCAACTGGATATGCGCTTCTTTTGTGTTTACAGGTCGGGTTGGGTCAACCCAGCAACCCATGTGGGTTGGGTCCGGATTGAATTTCCTAACCCGTTTGTAAAAATGGGATGGGTTAGGCCAAACCTGTTTAAACCCAGGTCAATCCAAATTTGACCCGAACCCAACCCGCATATCTATTTTGACACCCCTATCTATAATGAGATTCCTTGCAATCCATAATAAATAAAATAAAATGATAAATCACATTATATAAAATTTCAATATTGATTTTTTTCTCAATCAAAGGCTATTGTTTTCAGTAATAGAAAAATGGTGCCATCATGAAGAATTATGATATTTTTATGGGCAAGACCATGTCAATTTATTTAGGCATATTCACTAATAATAGTGAGAGCTGTGTAGGACTTTTAGTCCATGCTATTCAATATTGATACATGAAAACATCTTTGATAATTATGTTTGGAGCAACTAAATGCACATGTAAATATTGCAATAATTGTAGTAAGATAAAGGAATTACCCTTTGTCATGCATGGAAAGGAAAATGATAGCATCTAGAGATAAATAAATGGAAAGTATGGGTCCTAATTATAAATATACAAATTTTTATCCCAATATATAAGATAGATATTGTAAAAAAAAAATTGCATAGGTGTCACAATCTTTCATTTTTCTTACCTTTTTGTGGACTAGAAATTGTTACTTTTTTATGTAAGGAATTTATTCGTATGTGGAGACCTAATTTATTGTGGACTAAAATTTGTTACATTTTGATGTAAAGAATTTATTGGTTTCTGGAGACCTAAATGAAAAGGTATTTATGAAATATTCTCTGCAATATAGTAAAACTTTAATGTTCGAAAATATGACAGTAAGGTTTGGTTTGTGATAGTTTTATTACTACTTTATAAAGCAATTTTGTAATATATAGTTTCAAATAAAAAAAAAACGCATAAAATGCGTTTTTAATGTCTTTTTTAAAGCAAAAAAAGTGTATCATTTATGTTTATGTTTGTGCATGCATGACTCAATATGAAAAATAGGGATTTAGGTTGACCAATTTAATAAATTAGTCGAATTCGGATTTCAAATTCTAACTCGTTTATTAAATGGGTTGGCGTAAATTGACACGCGAATCCAATGTTTACTCGAAAGTGACTTGTTTAAAATTTTTCTCAAATTCTTTTATCTGTTTGTGTGATCTTCTTATTTTTTATCGATTAATCTAAACTTGATGGTTGAATAATTATATTTTTTTTTAAATCACAATATGTTATTCAGTTGGGTTTGATTCTTGGTTGCCGACAAGACGGATTTGGTCCATCTTTTTGACTTGATTTATTGAACGTGGTCAGATTCAGGTTGGATAAATTTTGATTCGAACCTAAACCTTACACTTTAATCCATTTTGGCATCCTAAATGATTTGCCAATTTTTTAAGAAATAAATTCGGATCAATTCTCATTTGACCTGAACCAATGCTGCATTGAGTCAAATTCTACCTAATTCGGTCCACGAATTCCCAAAACCACTAACGAACTGTTAGGCAGCTCATTTTGGCCTATTTGTTGAGAGTTTTGACTATCAATTAAGAAGTTTTGAGTTCGATCTTTGGTTATATAATGTGTGCATGAATTTGATTTAATTGATCTAAATATTAAAAAAAAAAAAACGAACGGTTGCGATTTCACAACAGTACCAGCATAGCGATCATGTGGTCAAATCACACGAGAAAAATGGTGAAAGGAACCCTGTTTCCCACCCAGATCCAACACGGCAGCGGTGCGCGCGGTCCCACTGTGGGTGCAGTTTGCGGTAAACTGCACACAAACGACCCCGCTTGGGAAGGGCTTCGGCGACCAACGCTATCGATCGAATCGGGAAAGAAGATTAAAAATCTGTAGCGAATCCAGCTGTTCCTCTATTCCTCTCGGCGAAGTTCAGGTGGCCACGGTATGCTTCTCTGTTTCTTCTCATCGTTCCGCATGGTAACTGATGAGTTGTGTTATTGTGGAAATTGGATAGGGAAAGATGGGATTTAATCGGCCTGTTGATTCTTCTCCTCTGTTTTAATTGGTATAGATCTCGATTAGATTCGATGGGATTCAGATTTTTTATGTGGGGAATTCAAAGGGAGGGTTTGTAGTAGTGCTTAATGGTGTTTTGTTTGTTTCTCCAATTTACGATTCTCTCTCGTCCTGTTCCGTGCTTGATGAGTTTGTGGATTTTATTTATTTATTTATTTTGCTTTATGTTTTCTTCTTGCATATACTGGATAGCATGGTTCGGGTTAAAGGTCGGTGAAAGAAACTTTGGTTGAAGCTGATTCTTATTTATTTCATCTATATGTTCCCTCGTTTGAATGCTATAGTCAAGTATGTTCTTGAATTTTTTTTTGGAAATGTAAAGATTATTATTTGGTTATTTGAAATGATATCTTTATGCTTATTTAGCTTCGACTGTTTAAAATAAATCTGGTTAAATGTATATTATGATTATTCAGTTTGTTGAGATTGATGCTCTGTAATATTTTTGTGAAGTTGTTCTTTAAGTGACTATGGTAGATTGATATGTAGTGCATTTAGTTTATGTTCTGTGAGGCATATGGGGTTATGTACTAAATATTTTATAGAGATTCTTCTTTCATGTACCAGATTGTTGGATATCTACTATATTCTTACTCATGCCAGAATGTTTCTTTCAGATTTATCTCTTACATTTACTGATTTGCAATAGAATTTTATGCTAAACTGGAGGATCATTTTACTTTGAAGGGGTAATGTTGTATGGTTGTGGTTTAATCTTCTCAAGTTCGGTTTCGTATGACTATTTACATGGAATGCATTAGAGATCAATGATTTTGACCAAGAACTGAGCCTTCTAACTATGCATTGGACTAATGAGAGCTGAAAGTGAGTGGCCTAGTTAGCTTTAATTTGTTCAAGGAACATGCTATACTCTCGATTAGGTCAACATTTAAATTGGTTCCCCTCACCAATTTCCTATATGGCATCTTTTTTAATTATTAAATTAACACCTGACTTTGTATTTTGCAATGGATTTCACACACACATACCCATGGTCCTCTCCCCTCCTTTTAAACATTGACTTCATTTCAAGTTGATTTTGAGTTCCACGCTAGGTTCTAAATCAATTTAAAGTTTGTCTCAATTTGGTCTATTACTGTTTGAATAGACTCAAAATTACTTACAACGAGCATTTTGCATAAATGCATAACATGATAATATAATATATAGCATACTACTTATATTTATATGTATAATTTAACTAAAGTATCAATTGCAAGTCATGTTGAGATCGAATATTTCATGTTGAATTGGCTCAACTTGAAATGAGTTTGTTTTCAATTTGATTTTGGTTTGAGAAAGAATTAAATTTTTTATTCCAAATTGATCTAGATTTGCTATACTCGACTAAGCTTCAGCCTTAGTTCTAAGACAATTCTTCATGTCAACTGCTTAACAGTAATTCTAAAAGTTATATCATCAATTAAATCCTCATTTATTTATATAATAGATCCTAAAGATTCAAAACCTAAGACAATTAGGAGTTTTTTAGCCATAAAAAGATTTAATTAGAAAGCTTTTGCTATGATCCTGAATATATTACATTTATTTTTCTATTATTTTTTTCACTACATTATTTCAAAAATGAGAAATGTTCATAAACCTTTGATCATTTTTTCTATTTAAACTTCAGGCTCGTTAATTTGTAATGAATTGTGATTAATAGAATGTTGTCTTGCTTTCCTATGCAACTCTTATCTCTCCTAATCAGTCCCAATCACAGCCTCTCTACTGGTTTAGGAGATGAAAGACATATTGTGGTGCTTGTTTATAAATTATTACTTCAGAAACATTTAACTTTTCCTCAGGTAGGCAGTCCCGCTCAAGAATTTACTAGTAATCTGTCTAAAGTTATTTAGAATAAATAGTTACTGTTTGCTACAACTCTCTGCCAACTAGGAAGCAATTTCCTTATTTTGGCGTCTTCTTCTTTTCTTGGTTATTGCATTTCATTTAAATCTTGCTTGCTGGACCAACTATACTTAACAAGAATTGAGCCAATCTTTATGGAAGGTGTTTTCATTACTTGGAACATATGGTACATGCTACTGCATCCTATTAAGTTGTAGTCCCTTAATCATTGTTTTTTATTCGATTTCCTTATTTTTGGCGTCTTCTTCTTTTCTTGGTTATTGCATTTCATTTAAATCTTGCTTGCTGGACCAACTATACTTAGCAAGAATTGAGCCAGTCTTTATGGAAGGTGTTTGCATTACTTGGAACATATGGTACATGCTACTGCATCCTATTCAGTTGTAGTCCCTTAATAATTGTTTTTTATTTGTCTTTCGTGGTGAGTGTTTAGTAAGGCTCTTTCATCCTTTGTTGTATTCTTCATCAATGAGCCTTTGTTCAATAATTTTAATCCTCTACTTAGTTTTGCACCTCTCTCTCTTTTGATCCTCAAGCTTAGGAGGCAGAAGGTGGGAATAATGGGATATAAACCATCTTTTTATTATGGCTCTTCGGTACTACTACAATCATGCCAGAAGAGTTGCTCAAAACTTCATTAGGTTTGTTTTGCGTGGGGCATTTACAAAGTATTTCAGAGCAATAAAGGAAGTTTTTGAATATTTTTTCAATAAGGGTTTTGTTTCAACAACTTTGATGATGTTGATGAAAGTAGCGAGAAGTGAGAAGTCAGATATTTGAAGAGAATGATCCGAGGCATGATGAGAGAGAATTTCAAATAATGTTGAGGATTCAATTTTAACTTTGTCATTTCACTATTTAGAATTTTATGGTGGAGGTGGTGAGGTGGCTGACCACTATGGCAGGCATTTTGGGCAAAGGAAGTGTACAACCGGAGAAGGAGGGGTACAAGCCGAGCCATGGATATCGGGTCATGTGAGGCGGGTGGAAGAAAGGTGGGATTCCCACCCTTGATACACGAGGGAAACATGGAGGGATCAAGACAACCGCTATATTGGAGGAGGAGGAAGCTATTGGGGTTGTGATAATGCTAGGATGTGGAAGTTGAAGATGCCGATATTCAAAGGGGAGGATGCCCATGGGTGGGTATACCGCGTGGAGAGGTATTTCACATTGAATGGGTTGAGAGAGGAGGAGAAACTTACAATCACAGGCCTATATATGAAAGGGAAAGCCCTCGCCTGGTTTCAATGGAGGGAGGCTAGATATCTGATCCATTCTTGGGAGGAGTGACGCCGGAGTTGAGCGGATTAATCCTGTTAAATTTTACGCTAGTTTAATTCCATTTAGTTGTGAGTATGGCTATATATGTATAGTGCTTTCTTTTGTGGTGTGTAGCCTAGTATGTTGCTTCTTTTTATGTATAAATACATAGCCAATACTTGTAATAAGGAGATTGGAGATATGAATAAGAATTGAGTAGTTTTTACTCTATTTTGGATTCCTGTATTCTGAGATTGATTTCATGTAGTGAATTCTTTTCCCAAGGAGTTCTTGGAGTTGTGCTCGACCACAGTCACCGAATCGTCGACAAGGAGTTGTTGACCCATCCTGTCCGGTGTCATTTGGTATCAGAGTCAGCAAGTTGCTAGCGTTTACATGACAGGAGTTGAGTTCAATGGTGTTCTGAATGAGATAAAATTCTTTTTCATAGAAGGGTATAGTGCCCTGATGTTGCCTTTAGTCGTTTTTTCCCTCTTGCAAACAACAACTTGTTGGAATTAGAGTAGTTGTTGATTTGGTGGTGAATCCTGACGAATAAGGTTGAAGACCTTGCCAAGAAGCACGTCTGGGGTTGTTTGAGTTGCCCGATTCCAATAGCTCTGGCATTCTTGACCGTCGCTAGAAGAAGCCATTGGTTTCCTGTGCATGAAGAAGCCAACGGAGTGTTGTCTTGATCCTTGGTGGCGAATTGTTGGCCTCGTTGATCTTGGGCGGCGAAGCGGTTTCGGTGGTGACTCGTCTTTGATGATGAAGTGGCTTCGGTGGCGACTCGTCTTCGGTAGCGAATCGGCCTCGGTGGTGAATCAGCCTTGGTGGCGGAACATGTAGGCTCTTCTTGTTTTGTTTTCTGTATCTTGGACAAAGATCCAAGATGTGGCTGATTTCCTCCTAGGCGGATTTCAAGGCAGCAACCAAAAGAACCTGGTGGAGAAGCTCCGAAGGGTGTTCCAGCTGTCTCCAAGCATCCAAGGAGTTCCAGCCATCTTGTGATGGTCAGATCGCAATTACAAGCCACTCTCTTGTTTTCTTTACTGGATTTTATCATCTTTCATCAGCATCCTCTTTCTCTTCGATTATTTTGATAAGACAGGATTTCGTACTAGGAAGAAAGAAAGCTCAAAGGAAACAAGAAGCCATAAAAAATAGCAGTTTTCTGCCTCCCAAATTGGTTCTGTTGCTATTCTATTTTTAACATCCGTCCAAACATCAACAGCTATCAAGAATTGAAGCCTACCTACCTCTTTACAGCCTCCGTGGGCTATATAGCTACAGTCCACCATCCAGCTCAATAAAGCCCAGCAATCTTTTTGATTTCTGAACTGGCAGTTTGCCAACAGATCCAAGTGATGGCTGATTTTCTCTTAGGAGGACTTCAAGAAAGCAACCACAAGAGTTTTTAGTTGCTGGATTCCTGCTGGTATCTTCTGCTGGGCTGATTCCAGTCGCCCAAATCTGTAAAAACAAGATTCCGCTTGTTCTTGGGTTGAGTGGTAGCCATCGACAAAGTTCAACAAGGCCATCAAATTATTGCGGGAGTTGTTTCTGTCTGGAAGAAGTCCTCTTGCCTGAGTCAAGTGGTATCAAGTGGCCTCAAAGAAGCATTCTGTTCTAGCCAAGAAAAGTCTGGCCATGTCGTCTCGCTGGAATCATCAACAAACAATTCGAGAAACAGTGATCGAAGATCTTCAATGGGAAATCACCCGACTCAAACAACGATTATCAAAGCTCCCCTTGCACTGGACTTTGCTGGCATCCAACCACAGAATAAATCATTTCCAGTGGTGGCTTATAGATCCTCCGTTCAGACCGAATGCTTACGAACCAATGCCGAAGAGGGTATCTTAGATAATCAGATTCCTTCTTTCAGCAACGCTTCCACCCCACCCTCGATTGAGTTCAACTTCGAAGAATTTGAAGATTTGTTGCGGAAATCTTCATCTTTGCCTGTCTTTGATGAACCCGTGTATGACGTGTATGATGATGACATGTTTGACGGAGTTCTTGATTTGGAGCAACCCGCATGTGATAATAATGATAAGAGCAAGACAAATGTCCAGCCGGAACTATTCGCTCAGAATGTTCCAAAAGTGATCGAGAAAGTGGAGGTGGCGCGCCTGAGATTGAGGTCAGGGGTAAGATCAAGTATGCTTTGTTTCTTGTATCCTGAGATTGATTTCAGGCGGTGGACTTTTTTCCAAGGATCTTGGAGTTGTGCTCAGCCACAGTCACCGGATCGTCGACGAGGAGTTGTCGACCCATCCTGTCCGATGTCAGGGAGTTTAAGGGTTGCTTGTTGGAACTTTTCTGAGCCATTCAGAAAATAGACCTAGACGAGCAATTTTTTGCCTTAACTCAAGAGGAGATCGTCATGGAGTACAAGGAAAGATTTGAGTTATTATTAGAGCAGTTAAGGGGAGTATTAGAGGCGTTGTTGGAGGAAAATTTCATAAAGGGCCTCAAACTAGACGTATGAGCGGACCTCCGATTAATGAGATTGAGGGGTTGAAGGAGACGATGCAGCTAGCCCAGAGAGAGAAGATCGGAAACAAATGGAGAGACTTGGTAAGAGTGGAGTAGTGGGAGGCTCTTACAGAAGTACCTTGACTGCATTAACACCAAGAACCCAGACTGTGTTATTTCAATAGAAGATAGTTCACATCCTTCTACCTTAAGGACAAGGTGTTTTTTTGGGTGGAAGTATTAATATGTCCGTGTGTGTGTGTGTGTGTGGGGAAAGAGGGGGGTGGGGGTGGGGGGGGGGGGCTCGCCTTGTGGGGCCCAGGGGAGTTGATATTTCCTATGTAAAGAGGATAAATCGGGTGAAAAATAATTAAGAAAGTTTATTTAGGGAAAGGTGGTTGATTTGAATTTTGATTGGGGGAGAAATTAGGAAATGTTTATTTAAGGAAAGAGGGATGATTTGAATTCAGATTTGGGAGGGAATTAGGAAGATTTTATTTAGAGAAAGAGGGCTGATTTGAATTCAGATTTGAGAGAAAATTAGGAATGTTTTATTAAGGAAAGAGGGCTGATTTGAATTCAGATTTGGGAGGGAAATATGATAGTGTATTTAAGGGTAATTAGTTTATTTTATTTTCATTATGTGATTGTGTTTGCTGTTATTTTTCTTAGGAGTTGTTCCCAGTGGCGTCTAGGGTTTGTGGGAGAGCCGATCTACCTCTCAAATAGTAGATCACTTGTATCATTCTTTTTTATTGAAGAGAATAAAAAATCAGCCATTGTCTTTGTGTTCTAGCAATTTTCTTCTTATCTATTTGTTGTTTTTACTTCCAAGACGCATTAGAGAAATCAAATATTTGAAGAGAATGATCCTAGGCATGAGGAGAGAGAAGTTCAGATGAAGTTGGGAATTCAATTTTAATTGTCATTTCACTATTTAAAATACAATAAGAAATTCCTATTTTTGGACATTGGGTTATACAATAAGATCAATCAAATTTATTTTAAATCTAATTATAAATAATTTAAAATTCAACTTAAATGTCATCCAAAAGAATAATCAAACCTAACTTCAATTAAAATAAAGCCAAAAAATTCCTAATTAAATGAAATGCTTAAAATAAACACAATTATCTTTTTCTTATCTTGCATTTGTTCTCATGGTTTTAGAAAAAAAATTCTCCTTGAGAGTTGCATTGAATGCCTTTGCCTAGAAGTTTGGCTACGATGGTTGTAATGATCTGTAAGTTTTTCATCATTGATATTAACTTGATATACATTGAAATTTATTCATTTTTTTAAAAGTAATAATATGTGACTAGTAGGATTGATTATAATAAAAAATGATATTTCTTTAAAAAAAATTATACTTAAAATTAATATTACATTTAAATACTATATTTATATTAAAAATAAATTTATGATACTTCAATGATGAAAAATTATATTTTAATATTAATATAAAAAATAAAATTTTATTATAATTCTATATCCATTGATATTATAAGTTTTAATAAGATTAGCAAGTAATTAAATTATTTAAGTGTTCATGTAGGGTTATCCATTTATTTTAAATGAATTTAACTAACTAAATCATTTCTTAGTTGAAGTTGACACATGGCATAATTTATGTGACACCTATTTCTTCAAAAGTTACATTTCTTCATTCTAAACATGACACATAACTTCATCTACTTATTCTATTACCCCAATATTATCTTACTTCCTTTCATTATGATGGAATGCTTTGAAGGCTACTGGAAGAAAAAAGTTTAGTTTAGGAAAGGCTGGCTAAGCATAGAAAGCGAAAAAAGGGTTGATGATTTGTGCTTGAGCAACAAGCCTAGAGCCAAGCAATGAGATCTCTGGAGAACCTAATGGTGAGCACTTGAAGGGAAAACAACCTCAATGTTTCCCGTCTACTTTATGTGGGGGATTATTGACCCATCTTTGGTAGTCTTTTCCTATGTGAATGATGTGAGCTTTCCTTAGTTTCATTGCTTAAGGCATGAATGAAAGGATATAATATGTTGATGTAAAATAGATTATTTTCATTTTTCTTGATTTTCTTATATTAACATTAATAATTATTAATTATTGTATATGTGTGAATGTAATGATAATGCTAATGTAATACGCCATAAAAGTGAAAATATGAGTATTGTGTAGACCTTCAAGGGATAATGTTGCCGCTACATAATCTTGGACATTGATTACTTGTCGATGATGTGTGATCCTTAACCCTAATATTTATTTTCGATGATCTGCGATCTGTAACATTATTGCTTGTTGGTATTGTGTGATATCTATTTATATTGCCGATGATGTTGTGTGATCTTGGTTAGTGTGGGCCCCGAATTGCTTTTCTTCTTCGGGGGAGTTTTAACGGATTAAGTTCTAGGGTAAATTTTGGGAAGGCATATGGGTTTGTAGATAAGACACTACCCAGAGATTTCACCCTCATTTTGCGATGACTTTATGATCTGAGTTCTGGTTTCTTATAGGCGCAAGCCCCTATAATTAATTATCCCTCCCGATCATGTGAGAGAACTTTCGATTAAGGCTAGTTATCTATCAGATATGTTATATCTATAGATATGTAGTATTAGGTGTATAGTAGCAGCAATGGACGTAGAATTTGAGGAGTGTTTGAAGATTAGATATTTAAAATTTAAAACTTCATCATCTTTCATTTAAAGCGGATGTTGGGGGAGTGATGATGAACCTGATCAAGATTCCATGGTTCCGTCGTCTCAGGTCATCATGGTCTCTGGTCTACTTAGTCAGAGGAGGTAGTCGACCCAACCTGACAGAAGGATCATTGTCGGCAACCATGGGTTGCTTCGTCCAAGGGTACCTTGTAGACCTAGGGTGGATGTTTGTCTAAGGGGACAAATTTGAATCCACCTTAGCTAACAGAGGGCTTTGTGCCCTATCGATCATATCCTATTGATTCATATTGCAAGGATTTGATGGCACTAAGGAGCGTATTTGCTCTTGCCATAATCGCTATCTGGTGGTGCCATTTGGCTGTAAAATCACTTGGTTTAGAAGGCCCCGGGTCATAACCATTTATCCATGCGGTGCCATTTTGAGGCAAAACCGCCGGTCAGAGGACACGTACCACATCCTTATTAACAGGAGATTATTTGAGAATAAATCCTAGTAATATTTTTGACTAGGCATTAGCTCTATGTGAGCTGAAGTAAATTTTAATTTGCGCACCTCGGCAAACTGTTGTGGAGGGTGGATGAGTTTTGCTTTAAGTGTTTAATAGTGCTGAATTTAATTTTAAATATATGGATTTAGATGATTTTTGGGATTTTGGATTTTTCGTGGATATTTGGGATGACATTTGAAAATGTTTAGAATGAACCCCTCTAGTTGAGATTTGCGTTCAACACGGCTATCATCGGGGTGTGGGGCCATTTTTATTTGAAAATATTTGCATTTTATGGATGAACATTGTCGACTCTTTCGAGCTGTCGACAGAGAATTGAGTTTCATAGGCTTTATGCATTTGTTAGTGAATTCTCATTGTTATAGCCCTTGAAGGCCTAATATGAATGTATTAAGACAAATACACCGGTCGTCGCAACTGTATATTTGTTTGATGGTTCGAATCCTGTCGACTTCTATTGATCTGCATAGAAGGATTGTGTTCGAACTTGAATTCCTTTTTTGACCCGCACAAAATCCCTAGACGTCACGTGTGTTCCTACAATACGCTTGTCTGGCCTCATGCGGGTGAATGATTTCATTGATGAATACTTCTTATAAAGGGTCTTGAAGGCCTAATATGAATGTATAAAATAATATTCCCGATCGACCTTATGACCGTATATTTATTTAATGGTTCGAACCGTGTCGAGAAGGATCATGTTCGAACTTAGAATCATCATTTAGCTCGCACAACATTCCTAGACGTCACGTGTGTATCAATAACACACTCGTCGGAGCCCATGCTGGTTTTAAGATTGCACTTACCCATTTTGTGTACCTATGTGTATATAAATTACGGTGCATGTGCAGGGTATTTTGTAATGTTTGAAAGGTTTTTATGACAGCCCGTAGAAATTTGCATTTGATGTAGTTATTTTGTGTTTTGCTTGTGAACAATATATTAGGTGTAGAGCAGATCTCCTACAATAGCTCGTAGGAGCTTGCATTTGCCGCATTCTATATGCATTTCACTTTGATTTTGGCCCTCACAATACCTCCACTACTACTGCAGGTAGATGTATTCATTCGTAAATCGGAATTGACTACATGATATTGCATTTACTGAAGTCTTTTTTGCATCTATCCATAGCCGGCATGTTATACTACATGATATTGCATTTACTGAAGAGATTGTATGTTTTGCAGATCTTTTTATATGCTACGAGGAAATATCTAGTACGTATGGTGGACCTCTTCTAGCAATTTGAGAGCACTTACATTTATTATATTTCTTTCACATTTACCCACATACAAGTTGAATGTATAACGGGTCTTCTATCACCGCTTACCGGTGTTTGCATTTGATTTTAATCTCTCTGTATATATTGATTGATGAACTGCTATATATACTTGCGTATCTTCTAGTGTTTGTAGGAGATTGTTCTAGTTACTCGCATGTTGATCCGTGTTGGCTCTAAAATACCATAACATTCATTGTCTGTCGATGCCCATCACTTGTAAGTATGTTATTACAATTGTGGCCAACTCCTTGCATACGCTTCAAGCTTCATTGTGTACATTAAGTTGTCATGAACATCGTTTATTTGACCTTTCCACTCGCAAGGGATAGACGTGTATACTTGCTACAGTATTATTGTGGGCGACGTGAACAACTATTATAGACTTATGTACTCACGATATCCATTATAGAGATGTTGTTAGATCTCTAAACTTTACTCACAAGCCTATCAACTGATTTGTAGGGGCTGAACACATTCTCCTTTATTTGAATATTGTCCACAAAGCATCAATGTAGTCAACTATGCCCTTTGCACTTGTTATATGTGGCCTTCCAATGTTCGTGGGGAACTACTACATTCAACTACAAATGGCCCATCATTGATTGGAGAGATATTATGATGTTCTTTGCAGATTTCTGATAACTACTACAAATTCCCCTTTCCACTTGTGAGCAAGATGTTACATGCTGCATCTCTTTCATTTCTACTTTCAATTGATCTATAATGCGTAGAGCGAGTCTCTTATGGCAGACTATAAGAACTTCTGTTTATCGCCAATTGATCACCATTTGACTTGCAACGGAGGTTGTGTGTTTTCTTAGTTTTTAGATTATTGCTAACCATAGCATTGTCCTAATATTCATTGCATATTGCACTGAACTTGTTGGCAAGGGATCTTGTTGTTTGTGAGCATATTGTATTTGCAAGCTCTTCATCATCTCTGAGAGTCGCTCTACTTACTAGGAGCTTGTTTTATTAACACCATTAAGCTCCTTTACATTAACTTGTGTACCCACTGATGTGGATACTACGGGCATCATGTTACTCATGTGTTGATTGAAAGTTCTTTGTGATAGTAATGAACATATTGTCATATTGCAAATCCTTTATCCTCAAAGGTAGTTTAGTTCTACTTGCAAAATTTTCATCCTCAAAGATAGTTTACAAGATACATGATGAGTTTGATATCAATCCCTTCCTTCCAATTGAGATGATCATTATAGGCTGATTATGATTGCTCAAATAAGCTTTATGCCAAAGCTTGTAATGACTTTATGTGAGAGTCTTTGCTTGCTTAGATGAGATTTAGATGGATAATCCTTTTTGATTAGCATTTGCATTCCTACTAGAATGATAATTCTTTAACCTTTAAGAGCTTAGTGTTATGACTCAAATTCAAGTTTCATTGAGTCATTAAGATTTGCATTACAACTGAAGTGATTATTTCTTAGTGGTCCATTCGAAATTTGCATTTCTATTCAAATTAGGCCTCTTATGAATTGTTCACATTAGTCATATTAAAGCTCAAGTTTTGTTAAGTTGTGTTCATGCTCATTGTAGTCCACATCCAGACTCGAGTCTAAGTTCCTTATAGTTCAAGTTCAAATCAGATTTGAGTCCTTGTTCAGCCTGAGTCCAAGTTCAATCATAGCCCCCTGTGGTCTATTGTCACTTGCTTGGATTCAAATTCATTTAGGTATAATTTGTTATCATTCGCTTAGCAAGTTCAAATTGAATTTTTTTATGTTCATTTAAACCAATATAAAGTTCATTTTCATTTGTCATCAATTCCAATTTAAGTCCAAGTGCGGTATTATATTCACCCAAAAATTTGATAGCCTACCATCGTTTTTTCCGTTTAGGGGAAACTACAGAAAACTGGGCCTCCCACCACGCTAGAGAAAAGCGTGTACGGTAGGTGTCCTTGGACAACGCAGTCGTGAAATCTTGAACCCCATCACGCCAGAGAAAGGCGTGTATAGGTCTTTGATACATGTTGCAGAAGAAAAGCAGTTATTTCCCCGCAGGTACAGAGCCGCGTACGGGTACTTAGAAGTTATTCCCACCATGCTACGAAAACCGTGTATAGGGCCTACCCGCATCGTCGTAGGTGTTGCACTGGGTTCCCTTCCCACCACACTAGAGAAAAGCGTGTATGGGCGGTTTGCTGGCTAGACACGAATGTCAAATACGGGATTTTTTGTTTAGAAAGTTATACCTTGACAATCAGCTGGTGGAAGGTACGAAAATCGAGACAACATTTCTTTATATTGTTCTTTAAAATTATAATTAATCTTCAATTAATAACAATTAATTATGATTTGTAAGAATTAATTATTATTAAAATATTAATTAAAATATTAATTTATTTAATTATAACTAAATTTAATCAATAATTAATTATAATTAAAGATAACTAATCATAGTTAAATTTAATTAACTATGATTAATTAGTAATTAATTATAAATAACAAAATTAAATATAATTAATTTAAAATACTTAATAATAATTAATTATAACTAAAGATAAATAATTATAATTAAATATGATTAATTATGATTTACTTTTAAAAAAATGCTATTTGGGTGCATAATTTATACCGGATTTGAACAAGGGTTTAGGCAGCATTTGAGCAGAATTTATATGGCATTTGAATAAAATACAGAAATTAAGTAGGATTTAAGCTAAATCCCCTTTTGAAACAGGATTTAAGTCTATGTTAAATATTTCATCGAATTAAATCATCATGTTTCCTTCTTCATGCCGTAAATTTAGGATTAATAAATCCTTCAGTTCAATAAATTTATGGGATTTGGCCGAAAAGGCACTCGAAATGGAGAGAGTTACCTTCACAGGGAGCTCCTGTCGCTACTTCCGTCGAACAAGGCGAAGTCGGTTCGGTACAGGTAGGGGCAATCTCTCTCTCTCTCTCTCTGGATTGGATGGATCGAGCAAGACAAGGATAGGGAAGGTGGGTTGCTAGGTCTTGGTTTGACAGAGGCTTTGGCGGGATCGAGTATAGGTTTTAGGTAGAGCTGGGTCAGCGTCGGTCTGGAGGAAGAGGCGTATGTGAAAGTCAAGTAGAGGCAAGGGTAGTAGGAAGGCAATTTGCAAGGGTCAGCTTCAGATAGAGGTTGACGGTGGTTTGATCGGCTAGGGATTCAAAGCGGGAAGTCAGTTTGCTTGGTTGGTTCGGCTGCTGGAGATGAATCAGAGAAGGATGTCGTTTAAGGAGGAGGCGTCGGAGGGTCTTCGGCTTAGGTTTGATTAAGCGTGGAGAGGAGGCGAAGAAGGATCAGAGGTTGTCTTGGAGTTGAGAGAAGAAGAAGTGGCTATGGGAGTTTGAAGGCTTTGTATGCGTAGAAGAGCCAGCCCCGAAGGCTTCGTTTGCTCGGGTATTTAACGACGCGATTCAGAGTGAGATCGAGGCAGAGTACGCGTGAGATAGGACTTGAGCGGCGCCGTTGCAGAGGAATGGGGCACTGTTCACGCGGCAGTTTATGCAGGATTCGGCTAGGATACGCGTATGGCTCTGCAGGTAATGATTTTGAGTATTTTTTTATTTATTTTGTCTATTTCGATTTGTCTGTTTGAGTAGAGGTCAACAGTTGGGTGGTGATGAAGTAAAAGAAATATATTTATCTACTTAAATGATGACTAACTTGTATGTGTAGGAGTGTCTTACTAATTTTGTATGTAATTGATCCGATAGCCTTAAGGCTAAGTAATTTTATGATTTGTTGATGGTTCAAATCGTTCGATTGATTGCTAGGAGACTACCTTTATTTATTTTGTTAGCTTTTACTCATGAATCTATTAATATTGCATCAAGCTTTCTCCAATGAGTTTTCTCATCCTTTGTTTTTATTTTACATCCAAAGTAATTTTACTATCTTTTCAAACTCATGGGAAAATTTTATTAGATGGTGATGAGACCTATAATGCAATATGGCATAGAATGTTGGCTATTAAAAGAGAAGTATAAAATTAAGTGTTGCAGAGGTGAGGATGCTCAAGTGTATGAGTGAATTTACAGTTAGAGACAAAAATACGTAACAAGTATATACGTGAAAAGGTTGGAATAGCTCTAGTGGCAGATAAGATTAGAGAGAGTCGCCTTAGATGGTTTGGTCATATGAAGTGTCGGCTTTTTGATGAGCTGATTAGGAGAGTATAGATGTTTAAGATCCGGCCTATGTTAAGAAAAGTACAGGTGGACCTAAAAAGATTTGGTTAGATAGAAATATCATTTTGTTTATTAGATTGAAACGACAATTTCACTCTTAATATGTCACAATGGAGAAAAATGATTCATGTAGCTGAGCTCAGGTAGTGAGATAAAGGCTTGATGTTGTTGTTGTATTACAAGTGATGGGCCAAACATTGGTGGGGTGGGCGGAGACAAGTTTAAAGCCAATCAGGTCTAGTTTGCTAGTCCGTAGTAGTTCATTTCTTATTTTTAGCTGCTAACTAGTGGATTGTGCTTTATAATAATGGGCACTATTAAATGAATTTGGGTGTATAACTTTATTTGTATCTATTTAACCTTATTTATAAATAAAGTTTTCTTCATTTCCTTGCTATTGTTTACTAAATTCTCTTTCTTATTTTTCTTTTTAAGTTGAATGGGCATTTTTACTCCATTTTTGTCAACTAGGTTTCATGTGGTGCTTGAGACTAATCATCTCAATGGCCTTCTTGCTTCAGTTCTAGGTCTTATATTAGGTCATGTAGAAGTTAGCTCAACTATTTGTTTTGTACACTAGTGCTAGAAAGAGAATTTTACTTGGCTACCTAATCATGTTAACTTGGTTGAATTTATGCTAATTGAGTTAGCCGAACAAGTTGTGGTTGACTCAAAACAATTCAGTTTGGCTTGGTTGATGAGATTTGGCTTGTGACAACTTTCTGTGTAAGAGTTAATGATTTAGGTTCTTAGGAGTGTGGGTATAATAGTCAAGATGTGATGCATATACATATTAATTAGTAATTACTATGAGATTAAGTGCAAACATTTGATGTATCCTCGCAGATGGCATACAAGGGACAAGAAGCTGGTAATGATGGAAATAATGTGTAGAGCAGAGAGAAGTTGAAGCAACTACTTACGATAACTAGAATAATGAGAGATTATCGTGTATTGATGCATGTAATGGCTACACTTTTTCTGACATCCATGGTGTAACCCATCAACATTGCTTTATAGCTGTTGATGCAAGTTTTGGTTGCACTAGTGCAAATTGTGGGAGTGTTGACTTCTACCAATCGAAGAATATAAGAAAACCCAGTAGTTAAAGCTTACTCAATTTGTTGAAGTGGCGAATCTGGAAACAGGTTTAATTTGCACAAATTGAGAAAACATTTCAATGCTATTGTATGTTCAACTGAGAGAAAGAAAATGTTTAGCAACATTCGTTTTGGCAAAAAAAAAAAAAAATGTAAAGCATTGGTATCGCTAGGAGGCATATATAGTTGGATGGTCGACCCTACAGTGTAATTACTTGGGAAGAATTGATGAAGGCTTTTCAAGCCAAATATACAATATTAGGCACAAATGAAATTTATCCAACCTTTAGTAGAAGAATATGTATCTAAGTTTGTAAGCGTTAGCCTAATATGACTTTGTTAGACCGGTCCTCCATGGACCGGCCCAGCACCTTGGGCCGGTTCGGTGCGTATACAGGCGGAGGAAGCCGGCGGAAGATAGGGGGAAGGAACCGATGGGGTCCACTTGATTTTCAAAGTGAATTTTGGAGCCAAAAGGAGGAGAAGCAAGGGCAATTAGGTCCTTTTGTATTAGATTTGAATTTTATGCATTAAGTAGGGAGAAAAAGGGGGAATTAGGGTTATGTCATGTTTTGGTGAAATTTTCTTGTCTTCTTTGGTTGCTTGGGCTCTAGATTGAATTCTAGAGATTTGGAGAGTGCGATCCTCCTCTCGAATAGAGGATCCTTGTATCTTTGCTATTTTCCTTTCATCTTCTAGTAAAATACAAGTTCTTACTTCGTATTTCTATCGTTTTTCTCGTGTTTTCCCACTGTTTTGGCTGATTTCCTGCTGTGGACAGCAGTTTGCTGTGAGATCTTTGGCTAAAGTGATTAGGAAATACTTGGAATCAAGTATTTCCTATCAAATTGGTATCAGAGCAAGTCTTGGGACAAATCGCGGGCTGTTTTGATCAATTTCAGCGGCTGAAATTGTACCGGAAAGGGAGAAAATCGCTGAAATTTTTTTACAATTCTTGAGATCTTCTCCTAAATTGCAAGCCGTAGGAGATGGCGGCTAAGAAGGTGGATACTTTGGAGGAGAGGATTGAATGAGAGATAAATCAAATCAAGGAAACCGTAGAAGAAAGAATGTCCTCCATGGAAGGACAAGTGGCCGATCTACGGGATATGATGAAAAAGATGTTGGAATTTCAAACCCAATCGGCGGCGTCTGATGCAAAAGGGCCCGCAGCGAAGAACGCCAACTCTGAAATCCATCGGGAGGAAGAGGAAGTGGAAATCGTGGAAGGGAGTAGGGGAAGACCTCATCCGGAGCCTTTCCAGAGAGAGGAGAGAGGAGGAAGGTATATGGAAAGACAAGGCTATGGAGGTGGGGAACCCAGAGGGGCTGGTTGGGAGCATCGGGGGGGGGGGGGGGTGGGGGGGGTTTTCAGGGGCGCCGGAAAGCAATTTTTGAAGATCGGAGAGGAGATTTTGAAGAGGGATTGGGACAGGGCAGAGTAAGGGAAGATCGGGATACGTGGGGGGGGGGTCCAGGCACATGGGAGAGGGGAAACTATGTAGGATTAAGGGGAAATGGCGGGGATCGGAAGGTGAGAAAATTGAAAATGCCAATTTTTGAAGGGGAGGATGCCTATGGGTGGATCTACAAAGTGGAGAGGTACTTTGCTGTTAACGGATTGACAGAGGAGGAGAAGTTGTCGGCAGCGGGTTTGTGTCTAGAAGGGAAGGCACTCTCTTGGTACCAGTGGAGAGATCAGAGGAGACCTATCAGGAGCTGGGGAGAATTCAAGGACAGTTTGTTAGAGCGTTTCCAAACCGATCAGGGAGGAGACTTCTACGAGCAGTTCTTTGCCCTAGTTCAGGAGGGGTCTGTGGCAGACTATCGAGAGAGGTTTGAGCATCTGGCCAGTAGAGTGGAGCGCTTGTCCGAAATGGTGCTGGAGGGCAATTTTATGAAGGGGTTAAAGGCCGAGGTGCGAGCATCGGTGAAGGTCCTGATGCCCAGGGACCTAGGGGAGGCCATGAAGCTTGCACAGTTGGTTGAAAATCAAAAGAATATGGAAAAAGGAGCGAGGAGTAGTAGTAGCTCAGGAGGCACTTATAGGTGGACAACTACCCATCTATCCACCAAGGGAGCTTCCACAGGAGGGATGAAAGAAGTTCCAAAGGAAAAAGCAACAGGAGGAGGAAATGGGGGACAGTTTAAGAGGCTCACTGACAAAGAAATGCAAGAGAAAAGAACAAAAGGGTTGTGTTTCCGATGTGATGAGAAATACATGCCAGGGCACAAGTGCAAGGATCGAACTCTTCAAGTTCTCCTCGTTTGTGAAGACGAGGAAGACGAAGAGGGTGGGGGAAGCGATTCAGAGATGGAGGAGGAAAAGATGCATCTGGATGTGGCAGAAGTCTCTCTCAACTCTGTAGTGAGATTCACTCCGAGTCACACTATGAAGGTGAAGGGAGAGATAGCTGACCATGGGGTCGTGGTGTTGATTGATAGTGGAGCAACCCACAATTTCATTTCCACCCAAATTGTGGAGTTGTTGGGGATGAAGTTAGTGGATACTGGGGGCTATGGGGTGATGATGGGCACAGGGAAGGTAGAAATGGGAAGAGGAATCTGCAAAGGAGTGGTGCTAAAAATCCAAGGCATACAAGTAATGGAAGACTTCCTTCCCCTGGAACTGGGGAGTACGGATGTCATCCTAGGGATGAAGTGGTTGCAGACTTTGGGGGAAACCAAAATAAATTGGGGCACACTGCGAATGGAGTTGGTGAAGGGTGGAAGGAAATGGTGATTCAAGGGGATGCAGGGCTGACTAAGGCAGGGGTTTCTCTGAAATCCCTAATCAAAATAATTCAGGAGGAAGGAGAAGAATACTTGGTGGAATTACATAGCTTATAGGGAGTGAGTAGGGAGGAAGGGGGAGACCTACCTCTCTCTGTGCAGCCTTTGATCCAGGAGTTTGAGGAGGTTTTTCAACCCCCTCTAGGGTTGCCACCACCCAGGGAGCAGGAGCACGCCATCATATTGAGAGAGGGAGTGTCGCCGGTCAGCGTGCGACCTTACCGTTACCCTCAGTTTCAGAAGGATGAAATAGAAAAGTTGATCAGAGAAATGCTGGAAGCAGGGATCATCAAACCCAGCACCAGCCCGTTCTCTAGTCCTGTTCTATTGGTAAAGAAGAAGGATGGTAGTTGGCGGTTCTGTGTAGACTACCGCGCACTCAATAAGGAAACGGTACCTGATAAGTTTCCAATACCAGTGATGGACGAATTGTTGGATGAATTGAGTGGAACGGTGATTTTCAACAAAATCGACCTGAAATCTGGATACCACCAGATTCGAATGAAGAAAGAAGATGTGCCCAAGACCGCCTTTAGAACTCATGAGGGCCACTATGAGTTCCTGGTGATGCCATTTGGCCTCACCAATGCTCCAGCCACTTTCCAGGCACTCATGAATACGATTTTCAAACAGTATCTGAGGCGATTTGTTTTGGTATTCTTCGATGACATCTTAGTGTATAGCAGAACAGAGGAAGAGCACTGGGGGCATTTGAAGAAGGTGTTAGAGGTTCTCCAGGAGCACCAGCTGAGAGCTAACTTGAAGAAGTGCAGCTTCGCACAAGCTAGTGTGGAGTACCTGGGTCATGTGGTATCCAAGGAAGGGGTAGCATCAGACCAGTCCAAGATTGAAGCCATGCTTAAGTGGCCATTGCCCAAAAATTTAAAGGAGCTGAGGGGATTCCTAGGGCTTACAGGGTACTACAGAAGATTTGTGAATGGATACAACACTATAGCTTGGCCACTCACTGAGCAGTTGAAGAAAGATGGATTCTTATGGGGGGAGGCAGCAACGACAACATTTGAGCAGTTGAAGAAAGCTATGACCACAGTTCCGGTCTTAGCTTTACCAGATTTTACTCAGGCCTTTATAGTGGAGACAGATGCATCAAGATATGGGCTAGGAGCAGTGTTGATGCAGAGTCACAAGCCCATTGCATATTTCAGCCAGGTGTTGACTGCCAGGGCCCGTCTGAAATCTGTCTATGAGAGGGAGTTGATGGCAATTGTTTTGGCCATCCAAAAGTGGCGTCCCTACCTACTGGGAAGGCATTTCATCGTTCGTACCGACCAACGGAGCCTGAAATATTTGTTGGAGCAGCGCATGGTGACAGAGGAACATCAGAGGTGGCTATCCAAACTGCTCGAGTATGATTTTGAGATTCAGTACAGGTCAGGGGTAGAAAATAAGGCAGCAGATGCTCTGTCCAGATGCATGGGTGAGCTGCAAACAGTGACTGTGTCAGTCCCAATGATGTTAGATTGGGAAGCCATAAAAGAGGAGAGCGCTAAAGACGAGGAATTAAGCAAGATCAGAGCTGACTTAGTGACAGAAGAGGGAGGCCATCCAGGGTACTCGTTGGAGGGGGAGAGATTGTTATATCAGGGGAGGTTTGTGTTGCCCAGATCGTCAGTACACATCCCATAATTGCTCCGGGAGTTCCATGGAACTGCAGTGGGAGGTCATTCAGGAGTGTTAACGACCTATAGGAGACTAGCGGCAGAGCTGTACTGGAAAGGTATGCACAGAGATGTGGAAGAGATGGTATCCAGGTGCAACATTTGCCAAAGAAATAAGTACCTAGCGATGTCACCAGGGGGGTTACTACAGCCATTGGCATTACCAGGACGAGTTTGGGAGGAGATATCTATGGACTTCATT
This sequence comes from Dendrobium huoshanense, assembly GCA_016618105.1. Classification (NCBI taxonomy): domain Eukaryota; kingdom Viridiplantae; phylum Streptophyta; class Magnoliopsida; order Asparagales; family Orchidaceae; genus Dendrobium; species Dendrobium huoshanense. Next base: position 34,984,515 of record CM028353.1, on the reverse strand, counting down.
GATGGACTACCCCGATCTGAGGGATTCACGGTGATTTTGGTGGTAGTGGATAGACTGAGCAAATATGCTCATTTTATTCCTTTACGCCATCCATACACGGCAGCGACAGTAGCATCAGTCTTCATCAGGGAGATAGTCAGACTACACGGAGTGCCAGAGGCGATAGTATCAGACAGGGATAAAATGTTCCTCAGCCATTTTTGGAAGGAATTGTTCAGACTGCAGGGGACGGTGCTAAAGAGAAGTACGGCGTACCACCCACAGACGGATGGCCAAACAGAAGTAGTCAACAGGAGCTTGGAAACTTATTTGAGATGCTTCGCATCAGAAACACCTAAGCTATGGGCTAAATGGATATCATGGGCCGAGTATTGGTACAACACCTCTTTTCATTCAGCCGCTATGACTCCATTTAAGGTGTTGTACGGAAGGGACCCGCCCCACTTGGTGCATTTTGGGAGTAGTAGCACACCCGTGTCTTCAGTAGAGGAGTATTTGAAGGAGAGGGATACGACACTGCAAGAGTTAAAAAGACATCTGTTGAGGGCTCAACAGATTATGAAGAAACAGGTTGATGGGCATCGGAAGGATATTCAGTTTGAGGTGGGCGAGAAGGTATTTTTGAAACTCCGCCCATATCGACAGAAAACGATCGCCAACCGGAGGAATGAGAAGCTTGCTCCACGGTACTTCGGTCCTTATGAAGTGCTGGAGAAAATTGGAGTCGTGGCCTATCGTCTGAAGCTACCACCGACAGCGACGATCCATCCCGTTTTCCATGTATCCCAGCTGAGAAGAGCCATTGGGGATCATGCTACCAGTACGGAGTTGCCAGGGACATTAACTGAGGAGATGGAGATGATACTGGAACCTTTGGAGCTCATGGAGGTTCGTCAGAAAACAGATGGAGAAACAGAAGTCCTGATCAAATGGAAGAACCTCCCTGACTACGAGGCCACGTGGGAGCCATACGAGCGGATGAAGCGACAGTTTCCGGATTTCCACCTTGAGGACAAGGTGGTTCTTTGGGAGGGAGGTAATGTTAGACCGGTCCTCCATGGACCGGTCCAGCCGGCCCAGCACCTTGGGCCGGTTCGGTGCTTATACAGGCGGAGGAAGCCGGCGGAAGATAGGGGGAAGGAACCGATGGGGTCCACTTGATTTTCAAAGTGAATTTTGGAGCCAAAAGGAGGAGAAGCAAGGGCAATTAGGTCCTTTTGTATTAGATTTGAATTTTATGCATTAAGTAGGGAGAAAAAGGGGGAATTAGGGTTATGTCATGTTTTGGTGAAATTTTCTTGTCTTCTTTCGTTGCTTGGGCTCTAGATTGAATTCTAGAGATTTGGAGAGTGCGATCCTCCTCTCGAATAGAGGATCCTTGTATCTTTGCTATTTTCCTTTCATCTTCTAGTAAAATACAAGTTCTTACTTCGTGTTTCTATCGTTTTTCTCGTGTTTTCCCACTGTTTTGGCTGATTTCCTGCTGTGGACAGCAGTTTGCTGTGAGATCTTTGGCTAAAGTGATTAGGAAATACTTGGAATCAAGTATTTCCTATCGGACTTAAGCAGTGTTTACTTCTCTTTTAGAAAGATATTAGACTCTCGATTCAGCAACAATATCCTTAACTTAATGACCTAAAAAACTTTCATACATAAAGCAACGGTTATAGAGGAAGAGCATAAAGCAACATAGACAAGGCGAGAATCACGAAGTGTGCATTATCTTTTGTTGACACACATCATGATGTGGACATCGGTACGAAGATTTAACGCATCTATCACAGGAGGCGTCGTAAATCGACGGCTATAATTTAAACCTTCAATTATGATTTATTTTTATGAATTTTAGTTCTTAATTAATGTATTTCCTGTTTTACCCCTAAAGTGAGTGTTATGGCCCAAGGGGCAATTTTGTAATTTTTGATTTTTCTCATGTTGTGGCCTATATATAGGGCCTTTAGCTATTGTAATGGGGATGAAGATTTGATATTAAAAAATTTTTGTCCACACTTGTGTTCTTTTTGGGAGAGAGCGTTATTGAGATTCCTATGGGAAGGAATCGGAGTTTCACCAGCCGCAGGATGGGTCCGGGCTCGTGATTTGAAGTCCCTTGGAGAAGGGCAAAGGATCACCCGTCAGTCTTCGGAAGAATCCGAGGCTCGCGGTTTTTATTTTCTATCTTTTGTTTCTATTTTTGTTTTTCTTTGGTTCCTTTTTGTTGCATCATTCTCTACCTCCGTCCACCATTGTCGTCCCCATTTCCACCAAAAGCCGCCGGCCACCTCACCCGAAGATCCACCACAAACCGCTGGCCATGGCTCCCTAGCCGCCGGCCTCATCCTTTCCCCTCTCTCCTTGGATTTCCTAATTAGGGGTGCATGATATTAGGAATTAATTTGAAAATTCAAGTTGTTTGAAATTTGAAATTCAAATTTATTTCCTAATTTATTGCATGCTATTTGAATTTCAAATTCAAAATTCAAATTTGTATTAGGAATTAAATGCCATGAATTCCTTCTTAATGTAAATTCAATTGAATTTTAAATTCAAATCTAAGAGCATTAAATCACCTCATTACATCCCCTTTCCTGGCTTTGAAAACTGCCGGCCCCTTCAATACCCCAATCAATTTGCAATTAATATTTCCAAATCTGAGAATTTGTTTGACCGAAAATCCCAAGCCCACCTCCTTAATTCCGGCTCAGTAAAATTCCAAAGTTCAATCCTTTAATTATTTCCAAAACTGAGAAGTGGAATAAGGAAATACTTCCCAATTTTTTCCTAATGCTACCTCCTTTTTTCTTGGCAACAATCCAAGCTTTTCTCTGAGTCAATTCTCCAAGAGATAATGTCAAATTCTGTCCACGTATTTTCAGCCTCCTGAATTGGAATTAATTCCAACATCTGGCCACAATCAGCCGCCTCCCCCTTAATTGTGTTGCTTGGTATTTACTCAGTTTTACTTCCTATTTTATTGCCCAAATCAGTTCACTGATTTTGGGAATTGAAATCCATCAAATCCTTGTCATCCCGCTTTTCCCTTGCTCTCCAAATTGCTCCAGGTAACGTCCTAGGCAAGAACCTGTGGAGTGGATTTTCTTCTCAGCCTTTCTCTTCTCCATTAAGGCTAGGCTTCTCCTTCAATCTTCTCTAGACCCTTATCTACTGGAATCTGAGAATTTTTCTCAGGTTTGGAATAAAAACCTGAAGAAAATTTTCAGATTTTGTAAGACATTTGGAGTTTGTCCATCTTCCATAGCAAAGCGTTTTCCGTTCTACATCACATCAACTTGCATCTTTTCTCATATTTCCAAAGTGCTTCTTCATCATTTGAGCTGATGGACCTTTCAGGAGTTTCCCTTTTTAAGGTTCATCACCTGAGCTGTTGCACCTTAGTGATGAAATACTGCTTTAACATTTAAAATACCTAAAATATGATATTTGGGATTTGGGATCATCACTATCCCTTGGAATAGTTTAGTTAAATATTTGAAACATGTAGCCCATTTAACATTTAGTCTGTTTATTAGTTGTGCCTCTTATGATCAAAAGTTCCTGTTATCTTTGAGCCATATCGGTACTGTGCTGTTCTCTGTAGATGATTTCCAGATCAACTTGCCAATCATGAGCAATCATGAGTAAACTTGAAATTAATTTGTTCATGTTAATTTTTTATTAGGTTTCATGATTGACATTAATAAGAGTACACGTTTTAGATATATTGGATCTATTATTCAGAGTGATGGTGAAATAGATGGGAATATTATCAGCAGAATTCAAGTTGGATGGTTGAAGTGGAGGAATGCATCGGGCTTGTTATGTGATAGAAATGTACCCCTCAAACTTAAGGGAAAATTCTATAAGATGGTAGTGAGGCCTGCAATGCTTTATGGTGCCGAATGTTGGCCATTAAAAGAGAAGCATAATACTAAGTTAAGTGTGGCAGAGATGAGGATGCTCAGGTGGATGAGTGGCTTTACCCTTAGAGATAGGATTCAAAATGAGCATATATGTGAAAAGGTTGGAGTAGCTCCAGTAGAAGATAAGATTAGAGAGAGTCGCCTTAGATGGTTGGTCACATAAAACGGCGGCCTTCCGATGACCCGGTTAGGAGAGTAGAGGTATTAGATTTGACTTATGTTAAGAAAGGTAGGGGTAGACCTAAAAAGACTTGGTTAGAAAATATTAGGAATGACCTTTCTTTATTAGATTTAAACGAGAATTTGACTTTTAATAGGACAATGGAGAAAAAGGATTCATGTAGCCGACCCCACGTAGTGGGATAAAGGCTTGATGTTGTTGTTGTTGTTGTTTCATGATTGACATTCTGGCCTCATTTTTCCCTTATTTAATGTTACCTCAGTTGATTATTATGTTGTACTGTTCATTCAATAATACAATCTTAGTACAATCTGTCATAGTCTGGTTCCTTGATTATTAATCTGATGAAACAGGAAGATTCTACTACTTGCTCACTGATTGGGAGTTTGAAAACCAACGGTTACTTCTTATCGGTGGTCATTTGATCATTGTAGATGCATAGTCATACTGGGGACATGTTCTCTTAATTTATGGGGTAGGTTCAAATGGTGGCTTGGAATTGAGGGCACTCTGATTTTGATGTAACTTTTAACATGCTCTATATTTTCTTATTTTACAAAATACTTGAATATCTTATGCAACAGAGCTAATTGCAATTCTGTTAACATGTTCAACGGTGTGTACTTTTCTTATTCTTATCATACATTTCTTACTCATTTTTTATAAAGAGCAGTTCTTGTCTAGGAGGTCTTGCTAAATCTCATTCATTACCTGGTAGAACATTAAAGACACCCCAAAAGAGGAGCAGAAGCCGAATATCAATACATAAGAGAAGGCAATGGTCATCAAGCCCTGAGATTATGGCAAACAATGTTAGCGTAGCTAATTCCCTTGAAACGCATATTTCCCCTTGCCCTCTTCCTAATGATACTAACAAATTGGCAGAAGAAAATTTGAGCAGTGATTCATTCGTCAACCATGGTTAGTCTAAGTTAAAGATCATTCTGTCTAAAATTTTATAATTTATGTTATGTTTATGGCATTCTTGTATTCAAAACTGTTTATGCTCCTGATATGTTTGAAGTATGCCTTTTTTGTTTTTGCTCATCACACCTTTGTGAATGGCTTCTTTATTATTCTCTTATATGCTGTAATTGATTACATTTCCTTTAATGGTACTTTTCTCATTTCTTATTTGATGACATTCTACTGGTCTCTTTTTATGAGTTTCTTTTGGTTTTTTTCTATTTTTTTTATTCTCTTTGTTTCAACATTTATCTTTTTTGCTTCTTTAATTACATTGCTTAGGAATATACTGAGGAAAGTATGCTGTAGTCTCAAATTCTGATGACTTTGGACAAACATTTTAGTTTCTTGTTAAGAATGAACTGTAATGGCTTTTCGGTTAGTTATTGAAACTCAGTTACTGTTGTTATTGTGACTGTTCTTCTTTTTCAGGTGCCAGTCGTTCGCATATTGGATTTTATTTATTGATTTAGCCAATTTGGTTTGAGTTTACATATTTTACATCCTTCAGGGTCACGAGAAATTATTCTGTGTGGACACCGGGCGATCCGGATGCCAATTAAAATGCGCCACATCACCCGGTACCGAGCAAAAAAATGACGTTGCGTGTTGTGGTTGGCCTCTGGATGGTGTCCGGTGTCCACACATAATAATTTCCCCAAGATCACGGTGTGGTCAGCTTATATTCTTAGGAAAGATTTAATCACCAACGTCTGTGTATGTTGGCAATATTTATGTTGTCTTTGCTCACTTTTTCCTTTGTATTGACAAAAATTCTCACGTCATTCTATGCATGATTACAGTTTGACTTCACCTTTGTGATCCTGTTAAGAATTGTTTTTAAGTTCGTCTTTCCTATTTTAGATTAGGAATCCATAATTTCTTTGCTCTGCCATTCATTTGTTCCGGTAAGCTCTGACAGTAAGTTGTTTATTGCTTCAGCTGCAATAGCTTGGGTGGCGGAAAGGAGAGAATGGGTTGGAGATCAAACCAGAAAATTGTGTCAATCTCCGAGAGAACCGATTATAAGGTACTCTTACTTATCACTCGTGCAGCCAATAAAATACTTCTTCGGATGGATTCCTTCTCTATTTCATTCATGGTTTAGGCTTTTCGGATTTGAACTGTAACAACTAATGGCATAATTTTCAATTAATTTCTTAATGATCATAATATTAAGTATTAATCAAGTGACATATCTAAAATTATGCACTTAATTTGAATAAGGGTTCATTTGGGACGGCTTTCTTGCTGCTTCTTAAAGCAGCTTTCTAGTAAAAAATAAAAAAAATTTGTATAAGAAAATTATTTCAAAAAGCAGTAAGAAAGTCGTCCCAAACGAAAAATAAATTTAATATGCTACCTGTTATTATATATCACATGCATGAATAATACTCCTTTATTTTGTGCTCCTGCCAAATAGTTTAATAGATCACAGGAGCAGTCTTCCCTAAAGATTATTTGATAATATGTTCCATTTCCTTCTTACAAGCATGAATTTCACATGCTTTAATACACTCTTTCTTTTCAGCTTGTTACAAGTAGTAAATAAAATCCCCTTGCCGAGTTATTATTATTATTATTATTATTATTTTTGGAACGGGGTATCCACCCGCTGCCACCTCCGAAAGAACGCTTAGCGGCGCAACTAGTCCTCGGCTGACTTAGAAGAGGCACCCACCCTAGAAACCTTCTGGCCCGCACTTGATTGGGCCCTATTTAAGGAGCCGTTATTACGTCCTCCGACCTGATGCAGAGGAACATCCGGTCGTAGGCAAAATACCGCCTATACCGAGGTGTACCGAGTTTTTTGAAAACTCGGTACACTACGGTATAGGCGGGATTTTGCCTACAACCGAATGTTTCTCTGCATCCGGTCAACCGAACCAAATAAAAGTTCCTATTTATTATTATTATTATTATTATTATTATTATTGTTATTATTATTATTATTAGTGTTTTCAATTGCTGATTATTGGTTCCTTTGTTCTTATTCATAGTTGGTGCACGACATATGAAGACTTGCTCTCTACAAATAATCCATTCCCCCAACCAATCCCACTATCAGTGAGTTTTCTTACACTGCTACTGTTTTTTCTTCTTTAAATGTTATAATTTCGAGATTCTCATCAATATAAGTATCTACACTTTGATATTTTGTAGGAGATGGTAGATTTCCTAGTAGATATTTGGCATGAGGAAGGACTGTATGACTAAGGAAAATCAATCTGGCTTCCTGTAAGAGCATCATTTTTTTTTTACTAGAGCTCTGCTACTTGTAAAGCTACGAATTTTTTTCCTCTTTTATTGAAAAATGATTTTGTTCTACTTTATTTTTAGAGAGATTGAACCCTATATAGATAGTTTGTGATTATAGAAAAAAGCTAGCTTACCTGACCTGTGTTAATGCAATACTGTGTTGTTTGTAAATTGTGTTGCTGGTGCTGGTCAAATTTGTTTTGGTTCGTCAATCAATCCGTTAAAATTTGAGAAAAGAATCAAAATGGTCCATTTACTCTTTATGAAAGAATAAAATGTTCTTAATTATATTAAATGATCATTATTTTGGTCCCTCAAATTGTAAAAAAAGAATCAAAATAGTCACATGATTATTTTGATTTTTCATAAAAAATTAATTGACCATTTTTTATCCTTTTCACGTTGAAAAATGTAATACTTTGCTGGAATGTGCCATTTACAACATTTTATAACTAATTTTAGAGTTATTTATAGCTATTGGTGGAGCCATAGATTTTTTTTTATTATTTAAATTGGGCATGTAAATTAATAAATTTTTTGACGAACACAAATTGAATTCTTATTTTGGAAAACATTAAATTGAATGGTTGAGATTGAATATTCCATATAAATCGTTGCTTGATTTATAACTAGTGGTGGTTGATGACTAGGGCTTCATTTATGATAACTTTCTTATTGTTTTTTTGAGTAGATTTTTAAAACAAAATTTTTTGAACTAAAAATTGTGCTAAAAAATTAATTTAGAAATCAGTAAAAAAAATATTTCAAATGAAGTCTTGGATGGTTTTCTTTTCGACTGCGTTGGGTGGTTTCTAAAAAAAAAGTTCGAATGAAATTTGCAAGCATATTTATATATTGTATTGATTTTTCATAATACATATAAACAATGATTAATTGAATCTGAATATAAAAACAATTGAAGCAAGATTAAAGTTGAGGGCAAGGTTAAAGTTGAGCTCCCCTTTAAAAATTTCTGACTTTCCCACTGCTTCTGAAATGATTCTCCCTTGCTGGCAGATAATCTTCTACTTGGAGATTTTACAAAGTTAAATAATGTTTTCTTGGTTGGATCAATGACATCTTCTTGAATGGTGATGTCATTTAAAACTTGAGAATTTTATTACAAAATGTTGAGTACATATCAAGATTGACCTTCATGAGTTGAGTGGGGGGCCTCACAACAATGCAATTATATGTCAATGAAGCTCACATAAACTTGAAGTCAACATATTTAGCTTTATAGGCTTCATTATTTTCTCAAATAATCTCCTAGATGATAGTCTCCTCCAAGGTCATATTCTCCTCATGGGGACATTTTTGGCTAAAGAATTCAACCAAATGGCCACTAGATGGGAAAACAATTTCTTATAATTTGATCTCATCTCTAGGGAAGGTTAAGGAGTATGGTGTTTGCTAAGCACAATGTGTTAATGTGGATTCTAAATATTTCAAAAGCACTTTATAATAGTTGATACAATATTTCAATCATTAAAAATATTTATAGAAGGTGATTATTGGAGTGATTGAGAAGGCGAAAAAAGAGTTAATCACAAGTAGGATGAGGCTCTTGAGATTCCTTAGTCATGTTGCTTGAAATTATGCTCCCTCAATTATGACATGCATTATGCAAATTATTTTAATCTTATCATAAGATGCAGCGTGTGAATGAATCTCATGTAAGTTGTTTTTGACACGATGATTGACAAGCTATTCTTTTAGATTGCACGCTTTTATTAATTTCTCAAGCTGTGTTTTGAGATCTGCAATGTTCAATATCAAAGCTATGGTCACCATGGTAGAGGTATAAGTTAGGATTTATCCATTCCCAATGTCAACATTTTCATTGATGTCAAACAGTTGAAATACTTCTTATTTCAAAATTTTACCATGATGCTTATGAGTAGTCAATTTTTGTAGAGATAAACGAACATCAAAATATCTTGTAAAGGGACTAAGAGAGAGTGTCTTATGAGATTAACAAGTGGGTGCCTACTAAGTTAACTCCCATGATTGAAGAAGCATTCATCATATTCTTCTTTTATGTTTGAGATGAGATATTGATGCTTCTGTCATTGCTTATTTCTCTTCATGAGAGAAAAAAGATGATGATTGCTTGGAGAGATATTCAAATTATTATACAAACTCTTCTGCATTCATAAACTAACAACTTTGATGAGTAGGTCCTTCATCTTATTGGGAGAATTTGAGACATAGAGAACTTGATGTTTCATAATTTTTAGCCTTACGATGAATATGGTCATAATGAGAGATTTATCAATACGTGTGACCTTGAATTGAAGCCTTACTGAACTTCATTATATAGTTACCTAGGTTTTCTAGTTTATTTTGCTTGTACAGAAGAGGGAGATAAAGAGATAAATCTTTACTGGCTTCTTTAATTTGGAGTGTTAAGCTAGAAATTAGTTGGAGAACTCAAATGTACAAATGCTTGAGGAGGAAAAGTTATTAAGAAACCTTTATGTCGAGTCCTTTATGGAGGTCAAAAATATCTTGTACTTGATGGAATTTGACATGTTGTATAGTGAACAAAACACTCTCAAACATATCCAAGTGATCAATAAGGCCATGTTATTCTTATATGCATCCAATTGAGTAGCTTTAAACTTAAGCGAGACATACTCCTCCAAGACTCTGTGGGTAAAGAGCAAATGTGTATGGTTCATCTAGTATGAGAAAGTGGTGTAGGAGTATCATTAATTTTACTATATTTTTCTTTTTGATGCAAGTGTGTAGGATTGCAACTAGAATATGTTGGCAATTGAGTTATTGATGATTGCTACTAAAATATATACCAATCAATGGTTGATGAAGTTCCTCAAATCGAGCATTCAACTGCTCTTAAGTGACAAAATTTTGTAGTTATAAAACTTTCCAATATGGTGCCTAATGTCTTACTAGTCTTAATGTGAGATTCATATTGGACATCATTGTTGTGGTTATTTTCTTTACCCAATGCTCCTTCCAAGGATGTAGTTAAGTTTCACGCAAGCAAAACCAATAAGGTATGAATGGTGAAAACTCATTCTCTCATGAAGATGAGAGGATCCGTGCACAAATATTTCACAAATAGGAGAAAATATTATGCACATGATAATCCACAATGATGTCAAAATTTGATACATTCCAAAGGATAATATTTACAACAGGTTTATAATAATTTACTCTTATGACCTATTTCTATTTAAAGACATATTCATGGCACATAAGACATCTCTATTATTAATACAAAATAGCTCACAAAAGGGATTTATGTGTATGTAATAGGATTCACATGATGTAAATATATACATCTTTTGGGATGATATTTTAGCTGAATATTCATTGAATAATAGAAAAAAATGTCAAATTCAGGAGTTGCCCTATTTAATTAATGTTTAAAATTAATCATTAATATATTTTATCATTAGTATGACTAATTTGCCAGTATGTAACCTCTTCCTTAAATGAGATTCAGATAGATCAGTAATTAAATATATAATTATCTATCTAATTATCATTATAATTGGATATTAAGGATCCAAATATTAGTTTATTACACTTTCTCTTTATGTTTGGTTCTATTGACACACTTTGTATGTCAGCCACATACTATCTTTGTCAAATATATTATTTCAAAATTTTTCTTTCAAAAAATGCAAAAAAAAAAAAAAAAATAAAAAATAGATTTATCAAATAAGTCCTTTATATTTATATTTAATAAATTTTCATGAGAATAATTTAACTGAGCTTGCATATTTATTTTATATAGCTTGCCTTAAAAAATTAATTTTGTATGTCAAAATATATTGTAATTTCATAGATTTGCATATTGTGGTGGTGAATATATATTTCAAATTACAGTAGCATTATAACGATATATATATATATATTTATTAAATCCACAATATATTATACTATACATAAATATATAACATTTATATGTCATCAAATTTTGATTTGATCAGATACAAATCTTAATGCATATTTAAATAAAAAATTTTCGGAATTAAATTCAGAAAAATCCAAATTTTCATTTTCAATAAATATATAATCATCTTGACCAAATGAACCAATAAACAAAAAAATTGATTTGATGCAACTTTAATGGAGCCCAAAACAAGCATTTGGAGTGAAATTTCAATCTTTGGAATATTAATTGGGGTAACAAACAATCTTATTTATCTGTTTATAGTCAAATATAACATTTCGATGAGATGAATCAAATAGTATATAATCGTCTAATTTTAATATCATGAAGATACTTAAATGTTAAGAGCATAATCTATGATCAAGATTATAAATATTAGGTGTGTCAATTTTGAGTCATAGGTCAGGTTTGGGTCAAATTCGGAATTGGCACGTATTATTCAGGTCAACCCAAACCTGACCAGCGTCGGGTCCAGGTCAACCAGACACGACACGAAGACCCGGGGCCGACCAAAATTGTAAGTTTTCGGATAAAAAATGGGTCAATCTCTGATTTTCATGTCACAATAGGTCAATCTCATGTTTTCGAGTAAAAAACGAGTATATTTCAAGTTTCTTGGCCAGTATGAACCCGACCAGTTTCAGGTCCGGGTTGACCCAGCCTAGAATTTCTGGGTCGGGTTCATGTCGGATTTTCGAGTTGTATCAAATATTGACATTCCTAATCAATATGAACCTTTTGATAATATATTTTACATAATATATGATCGACATAATCACTATGAACTGTTTGATAACATATTTTAGACTTTGATTAATTTACAGGACATGTTAGTCTAAAAAAATTATATATAAGACTCCACTCTTTAGATGAAGCGGAGTTTAGACTCTTAGCTTGAGATTTAAAAGAACACAAAGGCTTGAAAAATCTCTGAGCTCCATTGGACAATCACCCAAAGCAGCAATTCAATTATTGTTGTCAAACCATCTTTGTAAGACCACCATCATTGACCAATTGTCATTGGATCATCGTTGTCCCACCACCACCATTATGCCACAACCCTCGAATCATTGGCTATAATCATCCGATAATCATCACCCGACTACAATCCTCCGATCATCATCCACCAACTACAATCCTCCATCTAATATTATCTTGCTATGATCCTCTAATAAAAAATTTAGTTGGATATTAATATATAACAAATGTAATTTGATTAGTTTTATTATAATTATATAATATGTATTAATTTTACTATCAATAATTATTATTAAAATCATATTTTAGCTAACAAACTTTAAATACTAAAATAAGTATCAGGATTTTTAAAATTTTTTGTGATCATATCCTCCTCTAAAAATTTACCCCAAAATTTGAGTTAGACCAAAAATTCCGCATTCGAAAGGAATGCGATCCATTGATTTCTGCTACTTATATCTCCCTCCCTCAAATCCAAATGAATGTCTTCAGAGAAAGAGGAAGGAAAGATGAACGGGTCCAAGCTTACACCGGAGGTGGACCAGGTCTTCCGCCACTTGGACACCAACGGCGACGGCAAGCTCTCGTCGGAGAAGATCAGTGAGGCGATGATCAAGCTGAATACGATCTCGGCGGAGGAGATCCAGTGGCTGCTGGCGGAGTTAGACGGCGACGGCGACGGGGTCATCGGGTACGGCGATTTCGAGGCCTTCTGCTTAAAGTATTTGTGGGGACCACCGACCTTCGATTGTTACAGGAGCTGGAATCTTGTTGCGCATTTGCTCATGATTCGTTTATAAATATTTATTTAATATAATTTAATATATTAAAGCATTTTAATATAACTTTATGATTGATAATTGCAATATTCACTGTAGACATATTTCATATTTGCAGTATATATATATATATATATATATATATATATATATATATATATATATATCTAAGTAATATTATATTATATGTGGAAAGTATGATAATTTGATTTGGGTTTGACCTAAAAAATTTGAGTTTGAGTTGATATGTTTAATAAACAAGTCGTATTCAAGTATGAAGTATTATTACCTGTTGAATTGGCTTGACGGGTATAATTCGAATTAACCCGTGAACCTGAGTTTGGATCAAAGGTAATACTTTAATTTTTTTGCATTCTTTTGTTGGTTGGTATTTTTTTCTTATTTTTAATTTAATGAACATGAACTCTATAGTTAATATATATATATATATATATATATATATATATATATATATATATATATATATATATATATATATATATATATATATATATATATTGATACGGCATCGCAAAATCATCTTGATCGGGCACGAATCTCGAGGCAAAAACTAGTTGGAAATTTCAAAAAATAATTTCGGGAGCATATGAACTCCGATTTCAACGAGCTTACAGTCAAACTGAGCGTCTCAGAAATACGAACCCAACGACACCAAGATCAACCCAATCCGAGCCCAAATGAGTCCGAATCAAGGGTTCAAAGCGCTGTTGGAAAGTTCAAACCACAATTTGAGCCTGAAGACGCCGGAGCTCTGCCGGATTTTCAGGAAACACAGGGAATTCGCAGGATTTTGTGAATTTCATGGAAGAAACAAGTTGTATTTGGATTATCCCGACTTGTGGGACGAAATCCGTCATTTGTAATCTACGAAAACACTAGTGGAAATTTGCAACTGGGCGAGGCCCCGTGGTTTTTCCCATTTTTGGGTTTTCCATGTAAAAACTCTTGGTGTTCACTCCTTTTTTCTATTTGTGTGTTAAACTTACGTGCAACGCTCGGACGCGAATTTACAAACTTTACTGCCGCGTATTTTCTAACACGCAATATATATGATTTATTGGATCATTTGGGTTGCTAGCAAATAAGATTTAGTCCACCTTTTTGATCGACTTGCATGTCAATTCCATGTTGGATATGAACTAGTCTCGTTAACCCATTTTGACTGATTTTTTGAAATAATAATTGTGAATTTATTGGATTTCAACTTTGATTTGGATGTAGTTAACAATTGATATTATTATATATTTCATAAGCTAAATCAAGATTCTTTAAAATAATAATTTTCATTTAAAAGAAATTCATAAGAGAACTATTATTATTTAAAACATAATTTTCTATATTCAAGCAACCAATAAAGTACATTTTAGTTTATTATAATAATAATTTTATTTTAATACAATACTACAAAACTAAATAAAATGTTATCTTGAAGAGATTTTGCTTCATAGTGTGTTCTAAGATTTTATGCTTATTAGAGAATGTGATATGCCTTTGCATTTCAAGTTGGGCTAAAGGATCTCTCTCTCTCTCTCTCTCTTCCACCTAAATGAACACAAAAGAATGTAGTGTTGACTCATCACCTCATCTTGATTAAGCTCTAATTATGTATAAAATATAATTTTATTAAATAAATATATTTAAATTATGATAGTTTAATGATTATAGAGAGATTATTTCAAATATATATATATATATATATATATATATATATATTCAAAACAAAATAAAAAAGCATATTAAGACTTTTATCAAGCAAAAACTAAAACATGTTGAAAAAATCCAACAATAATATATTAAAAATAGGATTTTTTTAACAGTTTAGGGGATTCAAGTACGGAACATCGAGTGGAAGTTCTCCGATCAACCAAAGAGACGCAGGTCGATTTGCGGAAATTTTTATATCATTAAAATTAGAGACAAACTATAAAAATAATGTACATTGAAATCATAAGGGCTCCATGATGCATTACATAATAATATCCCATGCAACAATTAAAAAACAAATTTAAATCCATCCATTTTTTTTTATGAAAAATAAAAAACTCATCGATCACTTCACCAACAAAGCTAATATTTAACCATTACAAAAAAAATTCAAGATCAAATTAATAAAAAAAATAAAAATATAAAATATATTAAAAAAATTACTCCTATGATTAAATACTTTTCATATGATAAATTTGTATTATTCTTAAAAAAAAAAAATCTCTCATATCATAATCACTCATTGCTTGAAGCTGATCAAAATAGGACTTCGCACGAGATGGCTTTCAGAAACCCACTTCAGATATCCTCTAGCCATCTTCAAGCTCTTCTCACTTCTCTTCAAAATAATACTAAATTCTTTTTGGTCGTTGACTTTCTCAAAAGTCAGATTGTTAGGCTTCACCGTCACCATCACTCCTTCTGGTTCATCAATGTCAGCCCAATAGTGTTGACATTCCTCCCCTACATTAGTCAACGCTCTCTTCAAAATAAGTGTCTCGCCAACTCTGAGCTCTGCAGTAAAAGAAGGATAGTTCAATTCAGCTTCTTTAATACTGCCCATCTTCGAGCAGTTGACTTCTTGCTTAACAATGACGCTGATCATACTCTCGCTATAGCCCAAACCACAAAAATAAGAAATGTAATCTTCTTTATTGAGATTATATACGAGCCCTGGATTCAGGGCTTTCTCAGGGTTGACATGCCCTGCTCCAAGCGCATAATGGTCAGCGGGTTGCCTCTTTTCGTTTGAAATCGGGTTTCCGCCGTGATCCACCACATCAGCGGTGGTTAACATGGCCGACTTCACCGCCGCCGGTGACCAATCCGGGTGCGCAGCCTTTATCAGAGCAGCGATTCCGCTGAGATGTGGACAGGACATTGAGGTCCCAGATATAATGTTAAAGTTCGGATTTTTCGTTGCCGGTTCCAGTTCAGGCCACGCCGCCAGGACGCTGACGCCGGGACCGGTTATATCCGGTTTCAATATTCCCGGTGATACTTTGCTCGGCCCTCTGGAAGAGAAATCGGCAATGGAGGGAGAAAATGGCGTCTTTAACTCAGTGCCGCCGAAGGCTATGCTGGCCGTGGGAGTCCTTGTACTATTGATGTATTCAAGAATCTTGAGTCCGTCTTCATGGCTTACATGAGAAGCTGGGAGAACATGGGGATCGGCGAAGGTTGTATACCCACTATTCTCCGTGTTTATCAGGATCATGGCGGCGCCGCCGGCTTCTTTGACCACCGAACCTTTCATCAGTCGCCCGTTGATCCCTCTCTGGCAAACAACCACCTTGCCGCGGACGTCGAAACCGGCGAGTGAGTCCTCGTCACACGCGGCGGTTATCTCGTCTCCATTACCTCCCGGAAAAACCAGTGGAAGCATATTTGTCGCCGAAAAGTCTTTTGATTGGTTTAAAGACTCGCCTTTGAGCACCTTTCCGTTCCCCAGCATCACGTCGGCGACGATTCTCCTATCCATTGTGCTCGCCGCCACCGTGAGAATCCACGGCGCGTCATTAACTACTGTTTCCATCCCCGGACCATCATTTCCCGCCGACGCGCTGACAAATATTCCCTTCGACATCGCCGTGAAGGTGCTGATAGCCATTGGGTCTTCATAAAAATATAAGGGGGAACCTCCGCCGAGGGAAATGGAGAGAACGTCAACACCATCCTCAATGGCGGCATCCATCCCCGCCAATATATCGCTTCCGAAGCATAAATCATCGCTGCATACTTTATATGCGGCGATATGGGCACGGGCAGCCATTCCGACAGCCGTGCCGGCGGCGTTTCCGAAAGCTGATGCATTTGAAACTGCCGCGCCGGCGGCGGTGCTCGCGGTGTGTGTCCCGTGTCCCTCCTGGTCGACTGGGAGAGCGTTGTCGGGTTCGCCGGTGATAAACGAGCGAGCGCCGATTAGCTTATTGTTGCAAAGAGGTTTGCCGCAGTTGCATCTGCCTTTCCATTTAGGGGGAGGAGGTGGAAGGCCATGATCGGAAAACGAAGGGTGGTCTGCGGTGATTCCAGTGTCGAGGAGTCCGATGATGATGCCTTCGCCTTGCTTGGAGGCGTTCAAGAGGCCGCCGCCAGCGGGATGGATCAAGCCGAGGAATTCAGGGGAGTGTGTGGTGTGCAACTTGTACACAGGGTCGGGAATGGCGTTGACGTACCAATCCATCTTCGACATATCATCAAGCTCGTTTTCGGTGAGCCGGGCGGAGAAGCCGGAGAGTACGTCAGAGTAAGAGTGAAGAAGCCGCGGTATTTCCACGCCCCCTTCGCCGCCAGCCTTGTTGACGACGGTCGTCAGCGGCGCCAACAAGGACTCATACCACTGCTTTCTCTGCTCTTGTTTGACGTCTTCAGGGCGGCGAACGGAGATGATGAACCGTTTCAGGCCGACATTATCGAAATCACCAGCGGCAGAAGAAGCATTGGTGTTGATGAAGAGGAAAACAAAAGCTTGTATAAGGAGGAGAAGAGGGAAACTGGAATGCTTCTGCGTGGACATCATAGATAATAGCCGGCAACAGATCGGGCTGAGGAGAAGAGATTAAAAGTTGTGAAATTTATACTGGTAAAAAAATTATAAAAAGATGATTCGTTGGCTCCTACAGATTTGGAGCTGTTTCTGTTGATAAATGTTCTTATTATTCTATGTTGCATGAGGAGGGAGGAGATCAAATTCCTGTCTTCTGTTACATTTGCTTTTATCTTTGATCTGCCAATGAAAAAGTTTCAGATTTGGAGCTGTTTCTGTTGATAAATGTTCTTATTATAAAGACAATTTAAGCATTTTTTATGCTTTTATCATTAGTTCATTATCTGGTATTAACTATCTTTGTCCATTTATAAATAGAAGATTATTGTCATAATATGAATATAATTACTATTTATAGATATATATATTTTAAATATGATTTTAAAGATGCATTTTTTTTGGAAAGGAGAATCCAACCATTGACACCTCCGAAAGTGCGCTTGGCGGCATGACTAATCCTCAGCTAGCCTAGAAGAGACACCCACCCAGTAACCTCCTTGCATGCACTTGATTGAGCATACTTAAGAGGCGCTGCCGCTCGAAGGGAATCAAGCACGGGTTGGGGGTTCTCAACCGTACTTTCTACCAACAAAGCTAAGCAATGGTGGGTGACTAAAGCTGCATATTACTCGTAAAAAAATAGATCGATGGTAAGTGACAGATAATGGTTGGCCACTCGTAATAAGGATTGACGGTTATAAGCAGCTGGCGAAGATTCACATAAGTAGCGTATTTAGAATTTCATCAAATTAGAACAATTTTAAATGCATAAATGTAAACCTAAAATAACAAAAAGAATCTAAGAACCTAATTTTCCTTTCTTTTTTGTTCCCTTAGGCATTATTGGTGGTCCATTGTAAGATTTTGAAATTGTTCAAGGAGAACATTGAATAGAACATAAATAATACATTAATTAATTATTCTAAGGCTACTTGTTAGAAGTAAGTGATATATAATTAATATTAATTATGCTAATTAAAACATATTAAATTTTAATTGACCTTCAAAAATTTTTTTTAATTAATTAATCTGGCACGTTAATCACTATAATTGGCATGGTTAACGTTGAACACTACTACCATTAATAATTTTAATTATGATTAATTTTTTATTGCTCCATTTAATTTCTAATTAGTCTATTTGTGTCCAAAAAACCCCCAAGTCTATTTATAAGGACTGTTTCATGATTTTAGAAAATACCCAAATTATTTCTTAAAATAGAAAAAAAAGTTGTCAAAACAATTTTTTAGATTTTTTTTAAAGAAAATAAAAGAATTGAAATTAAGGGCATGTTTGAAATAATTGTAGCTTTTGATAAAAGTGATTAAAACTATAGTAGAATAATAACTTTTTTAAAAGTAACAAAAAAAAAATAAATTTTTAGTACATAAATTTGTAAAACTAAAGAAAAAAGCATTTGATGTTGCAGGCTAGAATATTCGTGGTGGTAGAGTCGATAAACTTTTTGTCTTAGTGATGCACGGATATCAAGAACACAAACACAGATATAAAGAAGTAAAACATTTGATTTTTTTTACATGAAAAACCAGGTGAGGAAAAAAACCATGGGGCCTCACCCAGACGAAAAGATTCCACTAAATTTGAGTGAATTACAAAGGTTGACTAGTTTTTTGACTTATAGGCGATCAAATTACAGTAATTTGGAGAGTTAGACAAAAGTCTGACAACAGTCGGGTGGAAGCTCAATGACGTTCGGACAAAAGTTCAACTAATGGGGAATAATCCGACGAAGGTCAGGCGGAAGTCCGACAACGATTGGGTGGAAGTCCTACGGTGGTCGGCAATCAGGAGGTGATTCAAGGAAGGTTGGGCTGAAGTATGGCAATAATCGGTAGCCGGGTGGAAGTCCGATGGCAATCGATAATTGTCGGCTGGGCGGCAGTCCTATTCAAAGATGGTCAGGTTTAAGTCCCACTACAACAGGAAAACCCACAATTACCGGCGAACAGAATACGCTAGTAACATAAAAATTTCAATGAAAATATTACGTTTCTGTCGGATTTCCATACGATGGCTGCACGTCTATAAAAAATTTTCGGTGTAAATAATATGCCAGAAACCTCTTCGGCAAACTTTCCGGCGGACAACCGGTGGAAAAGTAGATGGTGGTTACGTCGCTTCATCTTCACTTATTCCGACATTAAATAAGCTGGTATTTCTGACGTATCAATATGCCAGTAATTCCAGCGGAACAAACGTCGCTAAATACGTCGAAAACTAAATGACAGAGATAACCGGTGCATTGTCACCCGGAAAGGTCGGCGTATAAATAGGCCAAAAAGAGATACAAAATTCGTTGTATTGTCAATTCCGACAGATTACCGACGTTTTATCCGCCGGAAACCTATAACAATAAAAAAAACCTTCCCATACAACAATCAGATTTCTGCACCTGCAGGTTACAATTACAAATAAACATCAACAACACATATTTTCATAGCCCAAAGATTTTCACAACTTCACCAAATATTCAAAAATAAGTACTCATAATCATAAGCATCACCAAATATTTAAAAATAATACAAAATATTAAAAAACATCACAAATTGTTTATTAACATTAACAAATATTCATAAAATTCATCAAATATTCAGAAACTGAAAAAGTTTATATGAAATTGAAAAAATTAAACAACTACTTTGAATCCGTCGATTGATCCTCCACTGGAGCTTCCTCCTTTCCACTCAATTGCTCCCTCATTTTTCGCATTTCATCCAACAACTGATTGTGTTGCGCCTGCATCTTCATCTGTATTTGTGTATGTAACTGCACTACCAATCAACTTGTGATTTCCTTACTTGTTCTAGCTCCGCTTGAAGGGCAGTTATCTGTTGACTACACAAGGACTCATGTGAACTTGCTACGAAGCTGATCCATTAGAGGTCATCCCCTCGTATGTCTGGGCTTGCAAACAAAAACTATAAACCATGCCATGTTGCATTCCTCCTACCTCTTGCAGCTAGATGCAGTACTTAGAATACTTTACAGAACCGCAAGAAGAACCCTCACATTCTGCAGCATGGCTCTCTTGAAGCCATGTATACTCCTCATATGAAAGTTAATAAAATTTAAATAATTTATTTAAACATAACATAAAAATTATTAAACACATATACTTACATGGGTTTTCTTACTCGCTCATCAACCAATTGTTGGTCCTCCTATCGCTTATGGGTGTGACTATGCAATTCTATAGGAGTTGGTTCTCTACCCAGCATATCTTCCTGTAATAAAATTCCATTAATATTACTATTAAAGAAAATTTTAAAAAACTTTTAAAATTCCTTACCAAACATCACCTGTGCTCAGTATGTGAAACTGAGCCCCCAGTATGAAGGGAACTACCCATGCCCCAAACATCAAAAGCTCTATTTTATACTCTACGCTACCCCAAGCAGTGTTCCGCTCAGCCCATACAATCTCTCCAATTCATAGTGGCCGCTCGCCAGACTTTATATAAACATGTCACGCATTAGAGTGGATCCACGCTTCTCAAAATTCTTTCTAATTTTGTCATTGTGCTAGGGCAACCAATAAAAATCTCTCTGCATTTAAAAACATACAATATATATATATATATATATATATATATATATATATATATATATATATATATATATATATATATATATATATATATATATATATATATATATATATATATATATATATATATATATATATATATATATATATATATATATATATATATATATATATATATTAGCTTAAGTAAAAAAAAAAAAATATACAATTTATTTAGACATAACATAAAAAAAATTAAACACAAATACCTCAAACTTTCTAAACCACATACCCCGAACTTCTTTCGGGACTTTATTCCAAGCAACATAAGGAGCGTCATACCTGCTCCATATTATGTCATGTATTTTATGTGTCGTCAACATCAAATATCAATTAAAGCCCTAGAGTTATATTTAAACCTTTGTGATATCTCCAAAATCAAGTTAGGTCTCTTTCATGACATATGAAATTTTTATAAATTCATCTTAACTATAGTCCTTCAACAGCTGCGGGCTTACAATCCTCCATCCATTATAGATTGACAACTTGACTACAATCCTTCTGACTTTCATCGCCCACTTAATTATCTTCTTTCTATAATTATCGTTGTTTTATGTGCCCAAACCATCTAAGGAGACTCTCTCTAATCTTATCTTCCAATGGAGCTATTCCAACCTTATCACATATATGCTCATTTCAGATCCTATATCTAAGGGTAAAGCCACTCATCCACCCGAGTATCATCATCTTTGTAACACTATAAATAATAGATCTAAGATATCTAAAACATATACTCTTGTTAACGACTTGCTCGCCCAAAGTCACAATCCCCTCACTAGGTCTAGTACTTCAACTCTCTATCTAGTCGTATCAACATGAATAATATCATCAGTAAAAAGCATACACCAAGGTACATCCTCTTGCAAATGTCTAGTGAAAAAATACATGAAAAAAAAAATATTACAGTGGATTATCCTAAAAACAGCGGCGGAAGTTGGCGACTGAGGCGACGAACGTCGGCAAACTAGGTCGAAGTCCGTTGGGTGAAGTGTCGATCTTGGCAGCGACGATGTTTGGCTGAGATGATGGAGACGAGTTGAATGAAGGGAAACGGTGGAATCTTCTCATCATTCTATGCAATTGTCTAGTGAGAAAAAAAAAAAAAAAACTTACGGTGAAAATAGCGGCGTTTCACTGGTGATTGAGGAGGTGAGTGTCGACAAAGTCCGTGGAAGTCCATTCAGTGATGGTCGGTCTTGATAGCGGCGAGGTTTGGCTGGGGCGACACTGGGGCGACAGAGGGAAGCAGAAACCTAAATGAAACGACATAATGGAATAATAAGGCAGACGGGCTCAGGAGAGAAATAGGGTTTCGACTGACAGTTTTTTCGGCTGATAAGCCGCCGGTGATGCTTCCGTCGTCTTTTTCGACGGCAACATTTCGTTGTGTTTTAAATAACCGGTGTCATATCCTTCAGTTCGTACGCCGGTAATTACCGGCGTAAAATACATTGCATTATACTATGTGCTTATAAATTACGACATCTATAACGACGTAAAATGTGTCAGAAATTTACCGGCATAATATACGCCAGTAAATTCGCTGTAAGCTTACCGTCACATAAAATGTCGGTAAAAATGCCACAATTTCAGATGAATATATATCCTCTGGAAGGTCTGACGGTAATTACGGATTTTTCTGTAGTGTACGGCAATCGGTGGCTGGGTGCGGTGGTTCAACGAAGGTCGGGCTGAAGTTCTGTCATTATCAACGCCCGAGAGATGGCTCGGCGATAGTTGATAGGGGTTTATCAGCGGCGGTGTTGAAGATCTTGAAGTCTAAGAGCTCTCTCCTCCAATCTCCAACAGAAAGGTCCCTTTCATGTAAAAAGTGGGGTATTTTTTTTATAGATTTTAATAGTGGCACGTCCGTAAATATAGAGAATATCCTTGTCAGGTTCGGAGTGCTCCATCAGATGACCCATATTGACGATTCCCCGTTCATAAAGAGTTTTTCAACTGTTTAAGTGCCTTTAAGATGTCAGAATTCAACGATCTTGAGCTCGTTGGGTTCGACTCGCCGAGCCGCTCGATTTGACTATAAGCATGCAAAATTTAGATATCATTTTGTCATTCAAATAATGATTTTAACCTTCCAATTGTGGTTCGGGCCCGATTTGGACCCATTTTGGGCTCGGGTTGGACCGATTTTGGTGTTGTTAGGTTCGCCTCTTTGAGTCTTTCAGTTTGACTATACGTTTGCTAAAATTGGAATTCATATGATCCCGAATTTAATTTTGAAAATTTCTCACTTGAATATGCCTCGAGATTTGTGCATGATCAAGACAATTTTTGGTAACGTATAAGTGACAAAACTAAATTTTGGTTGTGATTTGAACTAGAAAAGCAGGAATAAAGCTATCCCAAACAGCTAAAAGCTATGTATTTCAGGAAAAATGTAATCAAAATTTTTTTTGAGCTTAATATTTTATATTTGATGACTTTAAATTACCTTCTCTAGCAAGGCTACGTGGCATGAAAAGAGGAAATGTGAATGTATTAATTATTAATATTTAAAAATTATAATTAAACCGGCTTAACTCCTCAAATAGTGTTTTGGGAATTTAATAATAAATAATAAATAAATTAAGAATATTCTTATTTTTTTTCAAGTAGATAAAGTTTAGCTAATTTATTATTATTTTTCTCTAACTTAGAGTCTAGATTCAACATAAAATATATGATTATACTCCAATTTATATTACTAAAATTAATATTATATTAGAAGATAAATAAAAAAAATTTCCTCGTATAAATTTGATAGCATTATATTAGTTAAATTAAAAAAATATATATTTTATTATTATTACTATTTGTTATTAATAATATTAGTCTTTATTATTATTGTTGTTATTGTTTAATACTTAAATTAACTAAAATTTTAATTCCATTAGCATCTTTGCCCTCCTCACTTTTTGGAACCATTAGAATAAGTCTCCTACATGTGGGGAGGGGAAGAAAAATTAGTTGATCATAAAATATGATAAAGGGTTTTTATTTTGATCTATTATGAATGTGAAGTGAAAAAAAATGTTAGTGTTGCAAAATTTTTAATGTTTCTTAGAAATAAAATAAATACAAAATAATTATTTGAAAAGTTTAGAATGGAGCCCCAAAAGCTTAATTTTTGGGGATTACAAATTAGATCAAATTGAGCAAATTCAAAAGACCATTTTCATTATTGTAATTCATGAATGTTTAACACTCGCCCCACTCGCAAAAATCTCATTTGTGACCTCATAATCTCATCATGCCAGTCAACCAACTTCATTATTCCCTCCGCCAACTATATTGGTCCCTCAAGTCATCATCATCGCATGTATACAATCTCATGACCTCACATTGTTGCCTAGATTACTAGCCCACCTAATCCAATCGTCCTACGTACCTCT
Organism: Dendrobium huoshanense; assembly: GCA_016618105.1. Classification (NCBI taxonomy): domain Eukaryota; kingdom Viridiplantae; phylum Streptophyta; class Magnoliopsida; order Asparagales; family Orchidaceae; genus Dendrobium; species Dendrobium huoshanense. The sequence continues at coordinate 34,959,954 of CM028353.1, read as the reverse complement.
GTCATGCCCTAAAATAAAATATAGAAAATATATATTATATAAAAAATCAAAAAAAAAAAAATTAATATAAATTTTTTTATTTATTTTACTACCAACCAAACCTTAAAAATTATTTCATAAATATTTTTCACAACCAATCAAACAACTATTTTATCTCATATACATATGAATTTACATACATATAAATTTCTAAGTAAATATTCAATGCTTAAATCTTTATATTTACTTATATAACAATCATTTATCTAAATAACACATATTGTGCATGGAAAGGCCTATTTTATTTTGAACATATATATATATATATATATATATATATATATATATATATTCTCCTCAACCAAAAGTGTGAGAGAAATAAAATCTGAATACATACCTTTGTCTTTTTTTTTTCCTCCTTAAATTCCTTCAAACCCATCTCTCTCTTTTTGAAAACATAAGGGATATTTACATTGTTCTGTTCAGTTCTACCAATTCTTGCGAGGAATTCATTCATTCTATTTCTGAAATGCAAATCTTAAAAATTGAAGATGATTATGAGAAGAAGACAAAGGGAAGCAACAAATTTACTAATAGAAAAGAAAGCATGAATCATGACAAATATAACAATAACAAGTCTTTATCCCACAATATGGCGTCGGCTACATGAATCATTTTTCTTCATTGGGTCAGTTAAAAGTCACATTCTCATTTAAGGCTTCGTTTGGGACGGCTTTCTTACTATTTTTTAAAACAGCTTTCTAGTACAAAAAAGAAAAATTTGTACTAGAAATATGCTTTAAGAAGCATTAAGTAAGTTCTCCCAAAGAAAGCCTAAATATAATAAAAAAAGAATTTTTAATATTTTTCTAGCAAAGTGTTTTTAGTTATATTTTTACTTTTTTTATATGTGACCAAACTATTTTAGATTTTAAATATTGTTTTTTTATTATTCAAACTTTTGTGAGAAATTTAAATATAATTATTGAGTGCTAGAAAATTCATAGTGATAGAGAGGTAAAGTGTAGACTTGCAAAATGTGCATTTGGAAATATTCAAGAAAGATTCAACTAAGACTTTTTTTTTTTATGACTTTCTTTCTGATTGTTAAAACGGTTTTCTAGTACAAATTTTTTTAAATTTTGTAATAGAAAGCCGCTTTAAACAAGACGAAGAAAGCTGTCCCAAATAAAGTCTAAATTAGATTTCTTACTAAATAAACTTTATAATTCTTAGGGACCTAAAATCTTTCAATTTATGTTCTCCCCCTGACTCAAAACAAGATTAATATACACTTAACAATAACAAGGGACCTTAAGCAACACAAGAGCGTCATCACAAATTTGCAATGCATAACCTCTCATATAACAAGCCATAAATTCCCTAAAGGTCTATTTGGCTTTTTTGCAGATGAAAAAAAATCTGTCAAAATGATGATTTATGTTTTGTTTGGTATAGTTTTTTTGTTACTTTATAAAACTATTTTTTCGTAAAAAAATTTTAAATTTTTGTACTAAAAAATCACTTTAGAAAGCAGCAAAGAAGTTGTGGGAAGACTTTCTTATTGCTTGTTAAAGCAGCTTTTTATTATAAAAATTAAAATTTTATACTAAAAAACTGCTTTAAGAAGCATAAATTAAGAAAGCCGTCCCAAATAAAGCCTTAAGCTCCACTCATTCGATTTGTAAAATTAAAATCATCATTTCTGAGATATTTGAATTTGTTTATACAGTTATAACTACACATTGATTTCAAATGTGTTATTTTTTTAAGCAACTAAATGAGCACTTAAAAGAAATGAAGCCTAAAAACATGTCAAGCTTGCTAAAGAAATGAAGCAGTTTCCGATACAGAAACCAGATAGAATAATAATGAAAAATGAGCAAGCAAAACTCAACAGACATTTGAAGAGAAAACTCAATATACAGATGGAGAAAAGTACAAGTCACTAGATGTTTGCCTCTCTGAGCTGCAGAATCCCTGCATTGGGAGGATCTACTGTTACGCGGTTTACCAGTTATGGCGAGCCCGAAACAATATGAGATTTGGTCGGTCGTATAGAACCCCTTCGGTCATTGCTGCTACGGTTCTATCTCTGCTGCCGCGAACGTCCAAGACGCCGATGCTGGAGCAATGGAGCACTATTCAGCCCCTCGGGCTGCCTTCTCACAAACTATGGTGCTCCCCCCCCTCCAGGTTGGCTTAAACTTAACATCGATGCTTCGCTGCAGCCGTCCTACATGGCCGGATTGGGCATTGTGATTCGGAACTGGGATGGCGCCCTCATCCTTGTTGCGGGTCGTGAAGTCGAACATTGGGATATCATGCAAGTGAAGTTGCTGGCCGCGGCTGCCAATGGCGATTTGCTGGAGGATTGGATGTTTGAGGTTGACGGGATCATCATCGAGAGTGATTGCAGCAACGCGGTGCGGTGGATGCAAGGATTGGGCGATCGGCATAGTGTGGTCCACCGTCGAGTTGAGGGCCCTGACCTCTCGTTTCTTATGCAGTTCAAGCAAGTCCTCTTCCAACACATTTCTCGTGACAGTAACCGGCCGGCGGACTTTTGTGCCCACATGGCCCTGGTGGGTAATTTTTTTTTTAGAGATACGAATGTTGTTGATTTCCCCCCTACGATGTTATCTTTATTAAGGGGGGAGAGTGATAGACTGTAGTTCCTTTTTGTTTTGTATCCGTTGGGTTGTAATGTTTTCTTAGTTATTTAATGCAAATGCACTATTCAGCTCTGAGTTGCAGAAGGCTAAGAAGCAGCAGATCATAGCTCAGTAGGGATCAAGGCTCAATCTCAGCAATTGGAGACGAGCAGAAACTGTCTTGGAGTCTGTTTTGGGATAGTATTCCTGAAATCGACCATCTTTTTGTGTCATCTCCCTGAATTCAGTCTCCAGCTTCTCGAAATTCCCCTCCTCTTCATCTTCCTCTCCCTCCAATCGGCCAATCTCCTCCTCCTGCCTTGGAAGCTTTCATTCACTCTGGGACTCAGTCAGAATTCCAATAACCACTCTAGTGTCACCCCCAAATATTTGACATAGAGGTTTGGCAAGGAGAGGAGAATCGTTTGCTTTGTTTGCGAAGGATCTCAATGGACAAGGCATTGTCCTGAGATGATCCCAATACTCGCAAAATGACAAGGGGTGACAAATGGCGAGAATGGTGATAGGGTCATATAGGTGGAGGTAACGCAAGTGGTATAAGGGCATCGTGAGAATAGGTTGGGGTGAGTGTCATGCCCAAATATTTGATCAGAGGTTTGGCCAAATTTTTTGGGCGTGACATTTTGAGAGGAGATCAAAGAGTCCTTCAGACCATCCTAAAATGGGGTCACACAACATTGGAAGGTTCTTGAAGACACTAGATTGGCCTAGAGTTTCCTAGAATATTCTAGATGCTCTAGAATGTTCTAGGATGATATAGGGTCTTGGAGAGTATTCTATGATACTCTAGAACTCGATCTCCATAATATTATAATGTAATTGTAGAGAATTTTGTGGAGTATTCTAGAGACTTTCAAACTGAGGAATAATGGAGGAAACTTTAGAATGTTCTTAGTCAAGAGTGGATGACTATAAATAGAATCACTCCCCCTCATTTGTAATCATCTCCTCACACCCTCCAATTCTCCTCTGATATAACTTCCCTTGTAATAATAAAACTTTCTCGTTCAATTCCTCTCTTTCTAGCCAAGCCTTTTTGCTTTTTAAGGTTGCTTAGCATCAACGTGTGCTAAGGCAACATGGGTAACTAAGGCAAAGTTTTCCCCGTGATAGTAGGCTGCAAATAAACCTAGCCAAGCTAAGTAGACACTTGTTCATATTTGAGTTTGTTTATTATTAACTTGTTCAAGCTTGGTTCGGGCTTTTTTAATTTGTGTCCAAACTTGGTTCATTTAAAAGAATAGAAGTTCATGTTTAGGTTGTGTTTGGTTCAATTTCAGTTTGTTTATGTTTATCGAGCTTTAAATAAATAAGCCTTATTGAGCCTACTAACAAACAATCACCTAGAGCTGTTTGCGAATACATATAGCGAGTGATTTGGATCTACCAAATGAGTAATTTCACGAACAAACAAGCTTATAAAATGATTCTTCTTATAAACAAATTTGTTTATGAACACTTCAAATAAAAAATATTACAAACATGAATAAATACCTCTAGTTTATAAACAAATTCATAATAATGAAATAGTATAACAAAAAAAGAAATAATTTTTTATACAAAATAATGATTTAATCAAGCATCTTAACGAGCTTCTTATCGAGCTTGTTTGCGAGCTTTAATTGATATCATTCATGAGCATAAACGAGTCGAACAAATAGCTATTCATGTTTGTTTATTTAATAGTCAAGTATTTTAAAAAAAAATTCAAACTTGTTTGATTACTTAAACAAGCGATCCTAAAAGAGGACTAGTGGCTTGTCGAACACTCGGTTCATTTGCAGCCCTACTCTAATGATTAGAAAAAATTGGTCACACACTCAGACTCCAATTCGACCTGACACAACCCTCTAACATTTTTTATTTTATTTTATTATTTCTTTAATTTGATAACTTCATTTCACGCAAAGCACTCTTCTTCCGCCAATTCCCGCTTATTCACCCGTTGAGCTGTTGACCTGAGTCGCGAACGGCGAAGGCGCACTTCTTTGACCAAATCCATAAATTGGTCTTATCCGGGTTTAAATCAAGTTAATTTAATATTATCGAGTTGACTCAAACTCGAGTCGTTTATTAAATGGATCAGATTTTCAGACCCATACCCAGCGGATCAACACGAACCTAGAATTTCCATGTCAGGTTGACGGGTCTGATCAATTTTTGACACCTCGAGAAAAGCTGAGGTATCTCCTAAATTTGGATCATTTTCAAACCCTCGCCTCATCTCTCTCTCTCTCACTAAAAAAACACAATTTCAAAGCAACTCTATTTTTTTTCTCAATTGGGCATAATTTTCTCATTTAATTTATAGCTCATTAGAAATTACTACAGTTTTATATAAAATTAATTGAAAAGTTGATCTGGGAAAAATAACTTTTTGAAAGCCATTTTAGAAAGTAGCTTTCTATTAAAAAAACTTATTTAAAATAGTGCCCAAATGAAAACTATAATTAGGACAGTTTTCTTTCTGCTTTCTAAAACAACTTTTTAATATAAAAAAATATCAAATTAAAATTTATTTATTATTTATTATTAAATTCCCAAAACACTATTTGAGGAGTTAAGCCGGTTTAATTATAATTTTTAAATATTAATAATTAATACATTCACATTTCCTCTTTTCATGCCACGTAGCCTTGCTAGAGAAGGTAATTTAAAGTCATCAAATATAAAATATTAAGCTCAAAAAAAAATTTTGATTACATTTTTCCTGAAATACATAGCTTTTAGCTGTTTGGGATAGCTTTATTCCTGCTTTTCTAGTTCAAATCACAACCAAAGTTTAGTTTTGCCACTTATACGTTACCAAAAATTGTCTTGATCATGCACAAATCTCGAGGCATATTCAAGTGAGAAATTTTCAAAATTAAATTCGGGATCATATGAATTCCAATTTCAGCAAACTTATAGTCAAACTGAAAGTCTCAAAGAGGCGAACCTAACAACACTAAAATCCGTCCAACCTTAGCCCAAAATGGGTCCAAATTGATGGCCCGAACCACAATTGGAAGAATCAAAGCATTATTTGGATAACAAAATGATATCCAAATATTGCATGCTTATAGTCAAATTGAGCGGCTTAGTGAGTCGAACCCAACGAGCTCAAGATCGCTGAATTCTGACATCTTAAAGGCACTTAAACAGTTGAAAAACTCTATGATCGGGGTAATCGACAATATGTGTCATCCGATGGAGCATTCCGAACCTGACAAGGATCTTCTCTATATTTATGGATGTGCCACTATGAAAATCTAAAAAAAAAAAAAAAAAACCAAAACCACTTTTTACATGAAAGGGACCTTTCTGTTGGAGATTGGAGGAGAGAGCTCTTAGACTTCAAGAGTTTCAACACCGCCGCTGATAAACCCCTATCAACTATCGCCGAGCCATCTCTCGGGCGTTGATAATGACAGAACTTCAGCCCGACCTTCGTTGAACCACCGCGCCCAGTCACCGATTGTCGTACACTACAGGAAAATCTGTAATTACCGTCAGACCTTCCAGAGGATATATATTCATCTGAAATTGTGGCATTTTTACCGACATTTTATGTGACGGTAAGCTTACAGCGAATTTACTGGCGTATATTATGCCGGTAAATTTCTGACACATTTTACGTCGTTATAGATGTCGTAATTTATAAGCACATAGTATAATGCGACGTATTTTATGCCGGTAATTTCCGGCGTACGAACTGACGGATATGACGCCGGTTATTTTAAACACAACGAAATGTTACTGTCGAAAAAGACGACAGAATCTTCACCGGCGGCTTATCAGCCGGAAAAACTGTTGGTCAAAACCCTATTTCTCTCCCGAGGCCGTCTGCTTTATTATTTTATTATGTTGTTTCATTTAGGTTTCTGCTTGCCTCCGTCGCCCTAATGTCACCCCAGCCAAACCTCGCCGCTGCCACGACCGACCATCACCGAATGGACTTCCATGGACTTTGTCGACGCTCACCGCCTCAGTCATCGGCGAAACGCTGTTGTTTCCATCATAAGTTTTTCTTTTTCTTTTCTTTTTTTTTCTCACTAGACATTTACATAGAATGATGAGGAGATTCCGCCATTTCCCTTCATTTAGCTCGCCTCCATCGCCTCAGCTAAACATCATCGCTACCAAGATCGACACTTCACACAACGGACTTCGACCTAGTTTGCCGACGTTCCCTGCCTCAGTCGCCAACTTCTGCCACTGTTTTTAGGATAATCCACTGTAAGATTTCATTTTTTTCATGTATTTTTTCACTAGACATTTGCAAGAGGATGTACCTTGGTTTATGCTTTTTGCTGATGATATTATTCATGTTGATATGACTAGATAGAGAGTTGACGTACTGGACCTAGCGAGGGGATTGTGACTTTGGGCTAGCAAGTCGTTAATAAGAGTACATGTTTTAGATATCTTAAATCTATTGCTTATAGTGTTACAGAGATGATGATACTCGGGCGGATGAGTGGCTTTACCCTTAGAGATAGGATCTAAAATGAGCATATATGTGATAAGGTTGGAGTAGCTCCATTGGAAGATAAGATTAGAGAGAGTCGCCTTAGATGGTTTGGGCACATAAAACGATGATAATTATAGAAAGAACATAGTTAAGTGGGCGATAAAAGTCGGAAGGATTGTAGTCAAGTTGTCAATCTATGATGGATGGAAGATTGTAAGCCCACAGCAGTTGAAGGACTATAGTTAAGATGAATTTATAAAAATTTCATATCTCATGAAAGAGACATAACTTGATTTTGGAGATATCACAAAGGTTTAAATATAACTCTAGGGCTTTAATTGAAATTTGATGTTGACGACGCATAAAATACAAGGCATAATACGGAGCAGGTATGACGGTCCTTATGTTTCTTGGAATAAAGTCCCGAAAGAAGTTCGGGATATGTGATTTAGAGAGTTTGATGTATTTGTGTTTAATTTTTTTTTATGTTATGTCTAAATAAATTGTATATTTTTTTTACTTAAGCTAACAAATATATATATATATATATATATATATATATATATATATATATATATATATATATATATATATATATATATATATATATATATATATATATATATATATATATATATATATATATAATGTTTTTAAATGCAGAGATGTTTTTATTGGTTGCCCCAGCACAATGACAAAATTAGAAAGAATTTTGAGAAGCGTGGGTCCACTCGAATGCGTGACATGTTTACATAAAGTTTGGCGAGCGGCTACTATGGATTGGAGAGACTGTATGGGTTGAGCAGAACACTGCTTGGGGTAGTGTAGAGTATAGCAGGAGGATGGATCAAAATCGACAGAATAGAGCTTTTGATGTTGGGGGCATGGGTAGTTCCCTTCATACTGGGAGCTCTGTTTCACATACCGAGCACATGTGACGTTTGGTAAGAAATTTTAAAATTTTTAAAAAATTTCTTTAATAGGAATATTAATGGAATTTTATTAAAGAAAGAGATGCTGGGTAGAGAACCACCTCCTATAGAATTGCATAGTCACACCTATAAGCGATAGGAGGACCAACGTGGGTTGATGAGCGAGTAAGAAAACTCATGTAAGTATATGTGTTTAATAAGTTTTATTTTATCTCTAAATAAATTATTTAAATTTTTATTAACTTTCACAGGAGGAGTATACACGGCTTTAAGAGAGCCAGACTGCAGCATATGAGGGTTCTTCTGGCGGCTCTGTAAAGTATTATGAGTACTACATCTGACTGCAAGTGGTAGGAGGAATGCAACATGGCATGGTTTATAGTTTAGGTTCGCAAGTCCAGGCATACGAGGGGATGACCTCTAATGGATCCAGCTTCGTAGCAAGTTCACTGGAGTCCTTACATAGTCAACAGATAACTGTTTTTCAAGCGGAGCTAGAATAAGTAAGGAAATCACAAGTCGATTGGCAAGTGTAGTTGCATGCACAAATATTTGGGGGTGACACTAGAGTGGTTATTGGAATTCTGACTGAGTCCCAGAGTGAATGAAAGCTTCCAAGGCAGGAGGAGGAGATTGGCCGATTGGAGGGAGAGGAAGATGAAGAGGAGGGGAATTTCGAGAAGCTGGAGACTGAATTCAGGGAGATGACACAAAAAGATGGTCGATTTCAGGAATACTATCCCAAAACAGACTCCAAGACAGTTTCTGCTCGTCTCCAATTGCTGAGATTGAGCCTTGATCCCTACTGAGCTATGATCTGCTGCTTCTTAGCCTTCTGCAACTCAGAGCTGAATAGTGCATTTGCATTAAATAACTAAGAAAACATTACAACCCAACGGATACAAAACAAAAAGGAACTACAGTCTATCACTCTCCCCCCTTAATAAAGATAACATCGTAGGGGGGAAATCAACAACATTCGTATCTCTAAAAAAAAAATTACCCACCAGGGCCATGTGGGCACAAAAGTCCGCCGGCCGGTTACTGTCACGAGAAATGTGTTGGAAGAGGACTTGCTTGAACTGCATAAGAAACGAGAGGTCAGGGCCCTCAACTCGACGGTGGACCACACTATGCCGATCGCCCAATCCTTGCATCCACCGCACCGCGTTGCTGCAATCACTCTCGATGATGATCCCGTCAACCTCAAACATCCAATCCTCCAGCAAATCGCCATTGGCAGCCGCGGCCAGCAACTTCACTTGCATGATATCCCAATGTTCGACTTCACGACCCGCAACAAGGATGAGGGCGCCATCCCAGTTCCGAATCACAATGCCCAATCCGGCCATGTAGGACGGCTGCAGCGAAGCATCGATGTTAAGTTTAAGCCAACCTGGAGGGGGGGGAGCACCATAGTTTGTGAGAAGGCAGCCCGAGGGGCTGAATAGTGCTCCATTGCTCCAGCATCGGCGTCTTGGACGTTCGCGGCAGCAGAGATAGAACCGTAGCAGCAATGACCGAAGGGGTTCTATACGACCGACCAAATCTCATATTGTTTCGGGCTCGCCATAACTGGTAAACCGCGTAACAGTAGATCCTCCCAATGCAGGGATTCTGCAGCTCAGAGAGGCAAACATCTAGTGACTTGTACTTTTCTCCATCTGTATATTGAGTTTTCTCTTCAAATGTCTGTTGAGTTTTGCTTGCTCATTTTTCATTATTATTCTATCTGGTTTCTGTATCGGAAACTGCTTCATTTCTTTAGCAAGCTTGACATGTTTTTAGGCTTCATTTCTTTTAAGTGCTCATTTAGTTGCTTAAAAAAATAACACATTTGAAATCAATGTGTAGTTATAACTGTATAAACAAATTCAAATATCTCAGAAATGATGATTTTAATTTTACAAATCGAATGAGTGGAGCTTAAGGCTTTATTTGGGACGGCTTTCTTAATTTATGCTTCTTAAAGCAGTTTTTTAGTATAAAATTTTAATTTTTATAATAAAAAGCTGCTTTAACAAGCAATAAGAAAGTCTTCCCACAACTTCTTTGCTGCTTTCTAAAGTGATTTTTTAGTACAAAAATTTAAAATTTTTTTACGAAAAAATAGTTTTATAAAGTAACAAAAAAACTATACCAAACAAAACATAAATCATCATTTTGACAGATTTTTTTTCATCTGCAAAAAAGCCAAATAGACCTTTAGGGAATTTATGGCTTGTTATATGAGAGGTTATGCATTGCAAATTTGTGATGACGCTCTTGTGTTGCTTAAGGTCCCTTGTTATTGTTAAGTGTATATTAATCTTGTTTTGAGTCAGGGGGAGAACATAAATTGAAAGATTTTAGGTCCCTAAGAATTATAAAGTTTATTTAGTAAGAAATCTAATTTAGACTTTATTTGGGACAGCTTTCTTCGTCTTGTTTAAAGCGGCTTTCTATTACAAAATTTAAAAAAATTTGTACTAGAAAACCGTTTTAACAATCAGAAAGAAAGTCATAAAAAAAAAAAGTCTTAGTTGAATCTTTCTTGAATATTTCCAAATGCACATTTTGCAAGTCTACACTTTACCTCTCTATCACTATGAATTTTCTAGCACTCAATAATTATATTTAAATTTCTCACAAAAGTTTGAATAATAAAAAAACAATATTTAAAATCTAAAATAGTTTGGTCACATATAAAAAAAGTAAAAATATAACTAAAAACACTTTGCTAGAAAAATATTAAAAATTCTTTTTTTATTATATTTAGGCTTTCTTTGGGAGAACTTACTTAATGCTTCTTAAAGCATATTTCTAGTACAAATTTTTCTTTTTTGTACTAGAAAGCTGTTTTAAAAAATAGTAAGAAAGCCGTCCCAAACGAAGCCTTAAATGAGAATGTGACTTTTAACTGACCCAATGAAGAAAAATGATTCATGTAGCCGACGCCATATTGTGGGATAAAGACTTGTTATTGTTATATTTGTCATGATTCATGCTTTCTTTTCTATTAGTAAATTTGTTGCTTCCCTTTGTCTTCTTCTCATAATCATCTTCAATTTTTAAGATTTGCATTTCAGAAATAGAATGAATGAATTCCTCGCAAGAATTGGTAGAACTGAACAGAACAATGTAAATATCCCTTATGTTTTCAAAAAGAGAGAGATGGGTTTGAAGGAATTTAAGGAGGAAAAAAAAAAGACAAAGGTATGTATTCAGATTTTATTTCTCTCACACTTTTGGTTGAGGAGAATATATATATATATATATATATATATATATATATATATATGTTCAAAATAAAATAGGCCTTTCCATGCACAATATGTGTTATTTAGATAAATGATTGTTATATAAGTAAATATAAAGATTTAAGCATTGAATATTTACTTAGAAATTTATATGTATGTAAATTCATATGTATATGAGATAAAATAGTTGTTTGATTGGTTGTGAAAAATATTTATGAAATAATTTTTAAGGTTTGGTTGGTAGTAAAATAAATAAAAAAATTTATATTAATTTTTTTTTTTTGATTTTTTATATAATATATATTTTCTATATTTTATTTTAGGGCATGACAGAGGTACGTAGGACGATTGGATTAGGTGGGCTAGTAATCTAGGCAACAATGTGAGGTCATGAGATTGTATACATGCGATGATGATGACTTGAGGGACCAATATAGTTGGCGGAGGGAATAATGAAGTTGGTTGACTGGCATGATGAGATTATGAGGTCACAAATGAGATTTTTGCGAGTGGGGCGAGTGTTAAACATTCATGAATTACAATAATGAAAATGGTCTTTTGAATTTGCTCAATTTGATCTAATTTGTAATCCCCAAAAATTAAGCTTTTGGGGCTCCATTCTAAACTTTTCAAATAATTATTTTGTATTTATTTTATTTCTAAGAAACATTAAAAATTTTGCAACACTAACATTTTTTTTCACTTCACATTCATAATAGATCAAAATAAAAACCCTTTATCATATTTTATGAGCAACTAATTTTTCTTCCCCTCCCCACATGTAGGAGACTTATTCTAATGGTTCCAAAAAGTGAGGAGGGCAAAGATGCTAATAGAATTAAAATTTTAGTTAATTTAAGTATTAAACAATAACAACAACAATAATAAAGACTAATATTATTAATAAAAAATAGTAATAATAATAAAATATATATTATTTTAATTTAACTAATATAATACTATCAAATTTATACGAGGAAATTTTTATTATTTATCTTCTAATATAATATTAATTTTAGTAATATAAATTGGAGTATAATCATATATTTTATGTTGAATCTAGACTCTAAGTTAGAGAAAAATAATAATAAATTAGCTAAACGTTATCTACTTGAAAAAAAATGATAATTAAACCATAAAGTTTGCATGACAATTTGCATATGAAAGCTGTAGAAACCTTAGCTCCTCATTCGTCTCAGCAAGAACCAAAGGTTGAAGACAATGAACAGTAAAAGTAACAATATTATATTATTCTTGATCTTAGATAAGTACAAGGCAGGTTGCTTTATAGAGAAACAAAGCTCTAGCTATACACGTGGAGTATTGTCATTGGTACAGTACAAAAGGCTGTATTAATTGTTTAATATATATTGTCTTAACATACCCCCTCAAACTAAGCATTGGGACCAATGGTTAGTTTGGATCTAAGTAATTTGTATCGATTTGTAGTAAGCGGTTTGGTAAATATATTCGCGATCTGGTCTATAGTGCTTATAGGTAGAAGTCGAATTGTTTGGCGTTGTATATGATCCCTGATGAATCGTTGATCGATTTCGATGTGTTTAGTTCGAGCGTGGAAAACAGGATTATTGGCCAACGCGATTGCAGAGGTATTGTCACAGAAAATGTCGACTGGTTGAGGGGGAGTGATACTGAAGTCAGCAAGAAGCTTTTTGATCCAGATTGTATCAGCTGTTGCCGAGGCCAAGGAACGAAACTCCGACTCTGTTGATGACCGGGATACTGTGTGTTGCTTCTTTACTGTCCAAGAGATTAATGTGTTACCCAAGAAAGTGCAAAAACCGGATGTTGATTTCCGAGTAACTGGATCAGAGGCCCAGTCGGCATCTGAGAATGTGCGGAGAGCCAAATCTGAGCGAGTGATCGGTAGTCCGAAGTCGGTAGAGCCTTTGAGATAGCGGATGAGTTTCTTGAGCATAGCAGTATGACATTTTTCTGGCTTATGCATATGCTGGGATAGAGCATTGACAGCGTAGGCGATGTCGGGTCTGGTTAGAGTTAGGTACTGGAGCGATCCAATGATAGTGCGAAATTGTGTTGAAGTGAAGCAGGGAGGATCTGTAAACGCCGACTCTGCGAGTTTTGTTGTAGATGGATTAGAGACCGAGTTGCAGCGTTGCATCTCGGCCATTTGTATAATAGAGTTGGTGTAGTGAGATTGAGAGAGAAAGAACTTATCTGGAGAGGATTCTATCTTGATGCCGAGGAAGTGGCTTGCCTTACCCAGATTTTTCATGGTGAACCGGGAGCTGAGCTGAGCTATTAGTGCGTTAGTAGCTTTGATGTTATTGCCTGTGATGAGTATATCATCAACATAGAAAAGAAGATATATTTTTGTATTGCCGCGATCAAAAATTAGTAAGGAAGGATCGGCTTGGCTGTGAGAAAAGCCGAGTTGCAGCAGATGTGTTGTAAAAGTTGTGTACCATTGCCGGGGGGCTTGTCGAAGCCCATAGATGGCCTTTCGCAGGCGACAGACGTGCTTGGGGTTGCTAGTATCTTCGAAACCTTTTGGTTGTAACATGTATATGGTCTCGTTGATATTACCGTGTAAGAACGCGTTTGCGACATCTAATTGTTGGATATCCCATTTGTGATATAGAGCAATGGTAAACAATATGCGTATCGTGGGAAGCTTAGCAACGGGACTGAAAGTCTCGTGGAAATCAAGCCCGAACTCTTGTTGGTTGCCAAGTGCCACGAGCCGTGCTTTATATCGGGCAATCGATCCGTCAGAGTTGTATTTGATTCGGTAAGTCCACTTGGAGCCAAGAATGGATCCGTTTGGAGGTGGAGGTACAAGATCCCATGTGCCTTGTTGTTGAAGAGCATAGAACTCATCAGCCATGGCTTGTCGCCATTCACGGTGTTTAATTGCTGTAGTATAGGAAGGGGAATCATTGATCGATGATTCTTGATGAAGAAGATTAAGTTTGGTAACAGGTTTTAGCGATCCAGTTTGTCTTCGAGTGATCATTGGATGCTGTTTCGGTATGGGAAGAGACTGAGGGCTGGTTGACGCTGCAGATATATGCTCGGTTTGAGTATGTACTGCAGCGTTGTTAGATGTTCGTTGTTCGTTGATACCATTGGATCGGATCTGTGCAGTGTGATGAGTGGAAGAAACCGTCGAGGGAATGAGAAGAGATGGGGGAAGAGTAATTGGAGTGGCTGAATCAGATAATGACCTGTGAGAGAAAGGAAAACAGTTTTCATTAAAAGTGACATGTCTTGATATAATAATTTTGTTTGTAGACATATTGAGACATTTGTATCCTTTAATGGAATCAGAGTAACCCAAAAAGACACACGGCGGAGACGTTGGGGTAAGCTTAGTTCGCTACGGCGGAGGAAGTAGCGGATAGCATTCACAGCCAAACGTGCGAAGGTGATTATATGACGGTTTAATGTTAAACATTCTTTGTAGAGGAGATAACTGGTCCGTCGTAGAAGAAGGCAGACGATTTACAAGATAGACAGAGGTTGTGACGGCTTCAAGCCAGTAATTGAGCGGAAGAGCTGCCTGATAAAGAAGCGTGCGGGCAGTTGCAATGAGGTGCCGATGCTTTCTTTCCGCGATACCATTCTGCTCCGGAGTGTAAGGACATGAGGTTTGATGGTGAATTCCGGCGGCTTGAGTAAATTTGTGGAATTGTCTGTTGAGGAATTCGCCACCGCCGTCCGTGCGAATGGTTTTAAGCTTACGATTAGTTTGGCGTTCAACATAAGAAACAAAGTTAATGAACGTAGCAGTGACATCAGATTTAAAATGTAAAGGAAATAGCCAAACAAATCTAGAGTAATCATCTATGAAAATTAAGTAGTAACGAATGCCTTGATTAGAGGGAACATGTGAAGGTCCCCAAACATCAGAGTGGACTAAGTCTAGAGGTGCACTAGATGAGGTAATAGAGTGATCAAAGGGAATTTTATGCCCTTTACAAGTCATACAGGTAGTACACAAATTTGCAGAAGATCTAATGTGTAAAGAAGAATTGGTTTTTGCGATTTGGAGAAGGACGCAGGCGTGAGGATGACCGAGTCTGCTGTGCCAGTTGATGGAGGAAGTTCCTGTTGTGATTAAGCTGGTGGTAGGAGACTTCTTGATGGCTGGAATGCGGTACAACCCTTCTTCACATGGTCCTTGAAGAATAGTTTGCTTTGTCCTCAGATCCTTAAATGTAAATCCATTAGCATCAAAATTAATAGAAATAGGATTATCTTTAACTAGATTTGAAATAGAAAGCAAATTGTAAGAAAGTGAAGGTATGTGGAGAATGCGCGAGAGAAGAAGGGTACTGGCTGGGGTAGGAAGAATGCCGTTTCCTGTATGAGCGATAGGAACGGTTCTGCCATCCCCGATAGTAACACGATCCGAGCCGTTGTAGACATACGATGTGTCGAGATTGTCGTTCTTGTGCGTCATGTGGGAGGAGGCACCTGAATCAATGAACCAGTCATCGATAGTGAGGTTGTCGTTAGAGGCAAGAAGAGCATTTGGCTTCTTGGAGGCAGGTTGATTTGGTATGTAAGACGATGCCAGCATGAATCAGCCTGGTGACCTTTCTTCTTGCAAATCTGGCAGTATGTAGACGAAGAGGAATTGGATGTATGCGTTGTAGTGCTGTCTCTGTTCGGACGACTTCGCCCGCGCCTGCCACGACTATATGAAGAGTAGAGCGCAGCCTGTGGATCGGGCGGTTTGGGAAATCTCGTCGCGACAGATTTTAGGTGAAGCTCTTCGCTGATAAGCATAGCGTATAAATCATCAAGAGATATAGAACCAGGCCTGGTTCTTATGGAAGTCGTAAAAGATTGATATTCTAACGGAAGACCGTTAAGAATGTATATTAGGATATCTTCTGGATCGACAGAGGATCCTGCTGCAGATATTTGATCAACTATCTTCTTAACCTCAGTGAGATATTGAGACATAGATAGCGATTGCATCGAAAGGTTGTGAAGCTCATTTTTGAGTTGTATAACCTTTGAGCGATTTGATGATTGAAACCTCGTATTAAGGGTAGACCAGATCTCGTATGTAGATTCAAGATGAATGACATACGGCAGGACCTCCGAAGAGATAGTGGAACACATAGCTGTGGCAAGATTTTGATCTGTTATGGACCAGTCTTGAGTTTCTTGATTCGGGTCTGTATTTTCGACCGACGATCTTGACTGAAGAAAGGTAGAGAATCCATTTTCCTTGAGAAGCTTTGCAAATTGAGTGCTCCAGAGCGGAAAATTGTCAGAAGTGAGAGAGAACGGAACAAGAGATTTTATATTAGAAATGACGAATTTGAGAGCAGGGGAGATGGCCGGAGTGAGAACACCAGATGATGCCGTGGCGTGAGCGGAAGATGGTGCGGAAGCGGAGGTCGCCATGGCGAATGCGTCAGGATCTGAACGCTACTCTTGATACCATGTAGAAACCTTAGCTCTTCATTCGTCTCAGCAAGAACCAGAGGTTGAAGACAATGAACAGTAAAAGTAACAATATTATATTATTCTTGATCTTAGATAAGTACAAGGCAGGTTGCTTTATAGAGAAACAAAGCTCTAGCTATACACGTGGAGTATTGTCATTGGTACAGTACAAAAGGCTGTATTAATTGTTTAATATATATTGTCTTAACAAAAGCTTCAAAGAGCCCACCACATATATTCATGGAAGAAAAGAATACGAAAAAAATTCAAAAAAGAAAAAATAAAGGCCATCATTTTCTTAAGTTGCTTGCTTGCTACATAGCCATCCCTAGCTAGGACTCTTGCATCCATGCATTGACAAATCCAAGGTAATACAAGCCCAACTTATAAACCATAAGTCACCTATTTCTTCATTGGATAAAGCTTACCTCCTACTTTATATGAGCTAAAAAGTAAGCACCTTTACATTTTTTGTAAGAGAAATATATCATTCAATGAGTTTCTTCAACCATTTGGGGAAAATATTTTTTTAGAGAGGTCAAAATTTCAAGTTTATCCTTTATATATGTTTTTTTTTAGGGTGGCCCCTATGCTCTATGGGGATCTGCCCATGGAGGTTATGAGATAGTCATGAGATTGTGGACATGTGATAGTAATGACTTGAGGGACCAATAAAGTTGGCATAGGGACCAATGCAATTGAATGGCTCACATGATGAGATTGTGATCCCATGAATGAGATTTTGGTGGTAGTGGGGCGGGTGTTAGGCATGCATGAGTCACAATGATGAAAATGGTCTTATGAATTTGCTCAATTTAGTCTAATTTTGAATTCACAAAAATTAGGCTTTTGGGGTATTCTATTTTTTTTTTTTAAAAAATATTTTGTATTTATTTTATTTCTATGAAACATTAAAAAATTTGAGACCCTGACATTTCTTTCACTTCACATTCATAATAAATCAAAATAAAAACCCCTTCTCATCTTTAATGAGTAGCTAATTTTATCTCCCCTCCCCACATGTAGGAGTTCCTCTAATGATTCCAAAAAGTGAGAAGGGAAAAGATCCCAATGGGTTTGAGAGGCTTTTTTATGCATAATATTTTATGTCATTTAGATTAATGATTATTATATAAGTAAATTTAAAGATTTAAGCATTGAATATTTACCTAGGAATTTATATATATGTAAATTTATATTTACCTAGGAATTTATATGTATGTAAATTCATATGTATATGAGACAAAATAATATTCGATTGGTTGTAAAAATATTAATGGTTGGTTGGTAGTAAAATAAATAAAAAATTTTATATTAATATATAATTTTTAATTTTTTTTTTATAATGTATGTTTTCTATAATTTATTTTAGGGCTTGATAAGGGTAGGGCAATCAGATTAGCTTGGTTAGTAATGTAGGCAATAATGTGAGGTCATAGGATAGTTATGAGGTTGCGAACATATGATAACGATGACCTGAGGGAACAATCAAGTTGGCGGACTGACCATTAAAGTTGGTTGGCTCACATAATGAGATTATGATGCCATTAATGAGATTTTGGTGATAGTTGGGCTTGTGTTAGGCATTCATGAGTTATAATGATGAAAATGGTCTCTGAATTTGCTCAATTTGGTTTAATTTTGAATTCACAAAAAATTAGGCTTATGGAGTATTCTAAAATTTCCCAATAATTATCTTTCTATTTATTTTATTTCCAAGAATCATTTAAAATTTTGAAATCTTGACATTTCTTTCACTTCACATTCATAATACATTAAAATGAAAATCCCTTATTATCTTTTATGAGAACCTAATTTTATCTCCCCTCCCCATATCACACCCTGAGATCTAAAGTAGAAGAATTTTCTTATCTTTTTTCTTTTTTTCTTTTTTTCTTTTCATTTATTTATTTCTTTCTAATTTCCCAATAACAATCAATATTTATTTACAACCGGGTCAATTTAATATTTAGAGTTGATTAATTACATTAAAAATATAAATAGTGAAAATATAATTCATATTATTATAATAATCAGTATTTACATTCTATCTCTGGGTCCTATTAGTAAAAATAGTATGTATCAATATTAGGAATCATTGTCATGAATCAATATTAATAATTAATATCAATAATAAGTAATTAGTAACTATAATCAGTATTCTATTAGATATTCATGTGAGGGTATCTTGAGGGTTTCTTGCTCCTATTCTTATGACCCTCAATCAATTGCCCCTTATGACTCACAATCAATGTACTCCTTATAACTCCCATTAAATTACGTGACTCAATCATCACAACTCCTTATATGTGAAATCTCTTGAGTAAAAAACACTAAACTCTTAAGTATCGATGTGCCTTTTGGTGTAATTGTCAAATTTTTTTTAAAAACCCTACATTTAAGCTTGCTCATCAAGGAAAAATCTTGGTATAAGTGATCTCATGATAAGTTACACCAACATGACAAAACTATAAGGCCCTCAAGCCAAAGCGAATAATATTTTGATAGTTAAGAGTTTATGCTGTTACATTATAACTCCCAATCAGCCTCCAGCTCCTTATGAGTCACATAAGTGAATATGTAAATCTTGATGTTATCACGTGGGGGTTATCATTTCATATATCTGAAATCAATGCAAATGTCCTTTCAGTCAAATCAGATCAGTATTATATTTTAGTACATATCAATCATATCATTATTTCATCACATATTATATTTCAATATTATCAGATCAAATTACAGTACATCACTTTCAATTTATTTTCATTATACATTTTACCTACTCATTTTATCATGAAATTTTTATACACATATATAACATATAAAAATATAATAAAATCATATCATATTATTTAAAATAATCAAATCAATAACATATCAAAAGTTACATGACAAAAGCTTACAAATCACGATAAAATACATTGAAATCAAAATCATCTAAAACATAAGTTAGAGATTAATCACTTGTAACAAATAGAATAATTTTTGTAAAAGGAAATGTTGAATAAAAGGCCTCAACGAACTTTCTCTCTTCTTCCTCTCCCTTCTCCTTTGGTTTCTTTCCGGCCAAGACACGAATGAGGGAGGCGGTGGAGAGAAATGGCATAGATATTCATATTTGGAATAAATATATATATATAAACACTCTTAGTGGCTTAGCGCCGCAATGTAGCATGCAAAATTCAAAGTTGCTGTAGAAACAAAGACTCAAATGCTGCAGTGGCTGTTTTTGTTGCCATTGTGCTCTCAAATCTAGCATTGAAATGCTCTAGTTTAAACATAAATTTAAAATTCATATTTTAAAATACTTTTCATTTCAGGTTGTTACACCCCACATGTAGGAGAGTTCCTCTAATTGTTCCAAAAAGTGAGTACGTAGGGCAAAATGAGATTGGAGAGCCCCTATCATGCATAATATTTTAAGTCATTTAGATAAATGATTGTTATATGAGTAAATATAAATATTTAAGCATTGAATATTTACCAAGGAATTTATATGAATCTAAATCCATATGTATATGAGATAAAATAGTTGTTTGATTTGTTTTGAAAAATATTTATGAAATAATTTTGAACGTTTGGTAGATAGGAAATAAATCAAAAATTTTATATTAATATATAAATTTTTTTATTTTTTTATAATATATATTTTCTATAATTTGTTTTAGGACATGATAGGGGTAGGGTGATCATATTAGCTGGTTTATTAATGTAGGCAACAAAGTGAGGTCATGGGATAGTGCATGAGGTTGTGGACATGCGATAACGATGATTTGGAGGGACCAATAAAGTTGACTGACTTACATAATAAGATTGTGATGTCATGAATGAGATTTTGGCGATAGTGGGACGGGAGTTTGGCATTCATGAGTCACAACCATGAAAATGGTCTTTTGAATTTGCTAAATTTGTTCTAATTTTGAATCTACAAAAAAATCGCTTTTGGGGTATTCAAAAATTTTAAAATAATTATTTTGTATTTATTTAATTTCTAAGAAACATCTAAAATTTTGAAACCCTAACATCTCTTTCACTTCACATTCATAATACATCAAAATAAAAATCCATCATCATCTTTTATGAGCAGCTAATTTTATCTCCCCTCCCCCCATGTAGGAGAGTTTCTCTAATGCATGGTTATAAAAAGTTAGAAGGGCAAAGATACTAATGAGATTGGAGAGGGCTTGTAGCTTGAAGAAAAAATTAGGAGGCCGAAAAAGTTCAATGAGAGCCAACCCTAATGGTTGTAATAACCATTCAAAATTAAAATAAAATTTGGCTCAATCTAGTCGACCATATCATTTTCTTGCTCCAATATTCTTATGGAAAGTCCATTGTGAGATAAATAAGTCTTGAATCTAGATATACCTAATTGCTAGAGATGGTGCATGAGATAGAGATAAGGAGAGTTTGCGAAAGACTTAGATCAAGAGTAAAGGATGTGTTTTAAATTGCTTTCTTAGGGATGACAATTGAATAGAGTATGCATTATAGGTGTAAGTGAACAAGTACATTTAATGAATAACATAATACTTGTTCATATAATATTTGTTTATTTAATAATTAAAAAAACTTAAATAAAATTTTAAAAACTTATCATATTAATGAATAAATTTGAACATTGATTTACTTGTTTATTTAATTATGTATGTGAACATACTCGTTTGACGTTTAATAAGTAGCTTATTAAGAATATAATAAAAGTCTCATTTAATGATGGCTTAGTTTTGATGTTATTGTATCAAATTTCATATAGTTTACATCTTTAAAAATTTGTATATTTTTATATGCATATATATGTTGACAATATCAAATAAATAGCTAGAATGATATATTTAAATATTTTCTTATTATTGTTTATTCTTAACCAAAATAACTTAAATAACACCTCATAAATTATGCCAATTTTTAGCTAAATTCATAATTATGTCCAGTAATTTGACTCCATATTTAGATTATTAGTATCAATTATCAAATATATAATTTATTATGCTTGATAAAAGCTCGATTTTACCTGAACTTGATAGGAAATTATTCAATAAATTTGAACAAGATTTTAGAATTTGGATCACTTGAACACAATAAGAAAATACATGAACTAATTTGAACAATGAAATACTTATTTTGACTCAAGATTTAGATTATTAAAAATATTATATTTATTAAAAAAAAAACATTCTTTTTTTTTTTTTTTTGAAGAAAGAAAACATTCTCAAACAATTGCTGTTAGCAACTTTCCATAACAAGTTTTCAAGCGAAAAGCACTTTGTTTTTCTATGCCATTCTGTTTATATTTCCGAGGGAAGATGCATGAGAGGTAAGTTGCCATTAACTGTTTCCATGGATCTTTCATTTTTTTGATCCAACAATGGCATGGGGAAATTAAGTGCTTTGTCTCATTTGAGCAAAGTTTTCTTCTTCTCTAGTTGTTTTTCTTTGATTTCATATTTTGGAGTAAATAAGGGTAGGAAAAGCCTAATTTTGATCGAAGGGAGATCATGGATATTGCCTTGCTTAGAAATCAATTTCCTTGCTTAAGATGTATTACTTTGCCCCTTCTTGAAGAAACTAATATTGCATATGTTTATCTTCTAGATTATAATAGTAGCAGAATACATGAAAGGTAAAGGAAATTACTGCTTACACTTTAATGTGTAAAAGAGTGAATATAAAGATTAGGAAAAATTTGTTCTACTATATATGTGTACAGGAAATGTGCTTTTTTTGTACAGATGTAAGCTGGTGGATATTCATTTGATTGTTATGATCCTATGGTGTAGATATACTTGTGCTTGTGCTGCTCCATGAGCTAAGGTGAGTGGCAATCACTATTATCCCCCTTCACACTCACGGTAGTGGTTGTACTGTGAGTTTGATGCATAATTGGTGAAATCTGGAAGTTGAAAGAGACTTCGTTAGAATGTATGTCAGTTGCTCTTGA
This sequence comes from Dendrobium huoshanense, assembly GCA_016618105.1. NCBI lineage: Eukaryota > Viridiplantae > Streptophyta > Magnoliopsida > Asparagales > Orchidaceae > Dendrobium > Dendrobium huoshanense. Next base: position 34,937,287 of record CM028353.1, on the reverse strand, counting down.
GAGGCGATGGGCATAATGTGAATGTGGCAAGCTTGAACTTGTTCTCAAATGAAGTGATAGTCGATCTCTATATGCTTAGTTTGAATGTGAAATACAAGATTATTGGCAAGTGCAATTTTTGAGATGTTGTTGCAATGAAGATCCATGGGTTGTAGCAGAGGTATGTTGAAGTCTTGTATAAGTCATTGTAGCTAGATAATAATCTGCAGCAGTAGTGGAGAGGGCTATGTATCTGCTTCAGCGGAGGAGCGAGCCACTATTGGTTGTTTCTTGATAGTCCATGAGATATGTGTAAAACCCAAAAAAGAGTAGTGTCCTATTGTGGATTGATGAGTGGATGTGTCACTTGCCCAATTAAAGTCAAAGTATGAACTCAGTTCAAGCAGACCTTTGCTGATGGGCAGCCCGTATGCTGCAATGCCTTTGAGGTAACGAAGTAGATGTTTGAGCAGTTGAGAGTGTTCTTATAAAGGATTGTGCATATGTTGACACAATTGATTTACCACATAGGCAATGTCATTCCTCATTATGGTGAAATACTGAAGTGAACTAGCTAGTAAGATTTTGATACAGTTCTGGAGAAAATGGTGGGCCGGAGGACTTGGAGGTAGTATGATTTTTAGCTGGAGTGGGGTTGTTGGATGAATTACATGAAGTGTATACTTCTTTGTGAAGAATGGATAGTACATATATTTCTTGAGATAGAAATATGAAGTTGGATTGGTGGTGAATTTGTATTCCAAAAAAAGTTTGATCGAAGTCCAAGATGTTTCATGGAGAAAGTCTAATAGAGGTTGTGAATGATGTTTCTGAGATTTTTTGGAGATGAGCCAATTATCAGAATATCATCGGCATAGATAATAAGATAAATGACTTGTAAGGAATAGGGAGGGATCAATTTTACTTGGAAGGAACCCGAGAGATAGTAGGTGATTAGAGAATGTATTAAACTATTGCTTATGTGTCTGTTTGAGATCATATATGACTTTCTTGAGGAGACAAATATGATTTGGAAGGTGCGGATCTTCAAAGCCTTTGAGCTGGTATATATAGATGGTCTCATGAAGTGAACCATGAAGAAAAGTGTTTGAGACATCTATATGATGTATATATCATTTTTGTTGAGAGTAAGAGTAAGCGGTACTCTAATTAAGGTAATTTTGGCAACTGGGTGAAATGTTTCACCATAGTTGAGTCCAAATTTTTGACAGTTTTCTTGAGTAATAAGTCGAGCTTTATATTATTGGATGGAGCCATTGAGATGAAGTTTGATACGATATGTCCAATGACAACCAAGAGGTTTATGTGAAGATGGTTTGGATACAAGTGTTCAAGTGCCTTTATGTTGTAGATGGCAATTTTCCATTATGGATGTTGGACAACTTATAAGAAAGTGGTGGGTTCAGTTTTAGATGTTGTGGATGAGAAAAGGTTTAGAAGATGGCTAGGTTTTAGGTGATCGATTTTGAACCTGGTAAACATGTTGAGGAGCTTGATTGACATCATTATTAGTGGAAGAGTGAATAAGAGATTGGTTGAGTGAGGTAGTGGTTAGGGAGTGTTGAGTGGTTTTTTATTGAAGTATGAGTAATGGATAGTGGAGGTGTTTTGGCAGGTAGTGTTTGGGAGTGTTGATATGCAGGTAATAAGGACGTGGAAGAGTAGGAAGTGGGACTGAGTAGAATTAGATTAGGGGAAGTGGGCTGGGGACTTTGAACTTGTAGTGGTTAAAAAAATGAAAATAGGGATTCATTGAATTAATGTATATGTCGAGATATGAATGTTTTACATGAGGATTGATCAATATATTTGTATCCTTTATGTGTGTCTGAATAGCCTAGAAAGATACCTATAGTGGATCTGCGTTGTAGTTTGTGCCTGGTGGATGGCAGAAACCATGGGAAGCATGTGCATCCAAAGATGCGTAGGTGATCGTAGGATGGTGTCTGATTAAATAGAAGTTGATGTGGTGATTTGTGTTTTGTGATTGGAGATGACATGTATGTTGACCTCTATACCTTAAATCACGTGAGAAAAGACCCCAATTGGTGAATAAAGCATTACACACCTTGGCGTCATGCTTCACTTGAAGGGTCAAACGACCTCAAAATGACGAACGAACAACATCGTTGCAATCTAAACACTGAACTCTGCTAGGTCGAGGCCCTTCGCAATTGAATCGGACAAGATCGATCAAAAGGGACGTCTGACACCCAAAATTAAAGTGCAAGACTGATCAAACAATCCCTGATCAACGAACAGACTTCATCATTGCATCCGGAATGTTGCCAACCTATGAAAATTGTATTTTGTTTATTCCATTTGAAGTATCTAGATTGGTAGCACAAATCCCAATGTAATGTAAAGATGCGCATATCAAGGAAACGAGGTCTCGAAGACGCTTAGATGACATCCAATCGACAAACGGACAATACCATTGCGTCCGGAATGTCGTCGACATTTAGAATATACATTTTATTTAATGAATTTGGATCGTCTGAGATGATGGCGAATTTCTATGCAATTCAAATATGATATAAAGGCCTGCGTTACGACGGAAACAAGGCCTCGAAAATGCTCGAACGACATCCGATCGACAAATGGACATTGTCATTACGTCCGGAACGTCGTCTACATTCAGAATATATATTTTATTTCATGAATTTGGATCGTCTGAGATGATGACGAATTTCTATGCAATTCAAATATGATATAAAAGCCTGCGTTACGACGGACAAGGCCTCGAAAATGCTCGAACGACATCCGATCGACAAATGGACAGTGTTATTACATTCGGAACGTCGTCTACATTCAGAATATATATTTTATTTAATGAATTTGGATCGTCTGAGATGATGATGAATTTCTATGCGATGCAAATATGATATTAAGGCATGCGTTACGATGGAAATGAGGCCTCGACGATATTCAAACGACGTCTGATTGACAAACGGACAGCGTCATTGCGTCCGGAATATCGTTGACATTAAAAATATACATTTTATTTAATAAATTTGGATCATCCGAGATGGTGGTGAATTTTTTAGGCGATGCAAATATGATATAAAGGCCTGCGTTACGACGGAAACGAGGCCTCGAAGATGCTCGGACGACTTCCGATCGACAAACGGATAATGCCATCGCGTTCGGAACGTCGTCGGCATTAAGAGTCTATAATTTATTTGATCAAATTGGAGCGTTTGAGGTGGTGTCACAAATTTCAAAGGCGATCCAAATATGATGCAAAGGCACGTGTTGCGAGAGAAATTAGCCTCGTCGGTGACGAAATGACGCCCGATTGCAAAACGGATGGCGTCGTTGTGTCCGGAACATCGTCAATATTAAGAAAATATTTTTTTTTATCAATTTGGATTTTTCGAGGTGGTGACACAAATTCCGAGATGATTCAAATATGACAATACACATTTCGATAAAGATCAAGCCTCGACGATATTTGGACGACGTCCGATCGCAAGACGGACAACGCCGTTGCGGCCGGGACATCAGCAATACCCTAAATGCACTATCAATTTATCTAATTTTTATATTCGACGAATTTGACACATTAAACGAGGTTATTGCATGTATTTTGAGGAAAAACACGCAAATCAAAGCCATTCCAACTGACTGATGCGTCGCCGTTGTTTCAAATGGACAAGCATTGATGATACAGTACTAATTCATTTTTAATTTAATAATTTTTAATGAAAAGTCAATTTTTATCAAAACTGTGTTGTATCTCTGCTCTGAGCTCCCGAAATTCCGCTGATTTGGCCATTAAATCCCGTGAATCCCTCGCCCCAGACATCGCTTCCGGATCGAATAGGGACAAGGCATCGTTGTTAAAAACAGAAGAGAAATGGTCTCCTCGGTGGCTCTTCGATAGAAGAAACTCCAATTTCACGTTGAGCACTCAACCTCCACACCCGATCTCCTCTATTTTGCTGATCTTCAAACGCCCCACTGTCTTCCACTTTCCAGCCATTTGAATCCTCCAAGTCAATGTCGGCTGAGCTTCACGCCTACATCCAAATCTGTATGCAAGACCTCTCCACGCCAAGATCTCTCTCTGTCCATGTGAAGCCCAAGCGGTATTGACCCTTCTCTCCACTACCTAACCCTTTATGAGAAGGCTCCAGCAACTATCTCCAAGGTTCCAAAGAGGAGTTGCTCTCGAAGAGATCATCCACCTCACGACACTTACGAGTAGGAGGCCATGTTGCCGCCTCCAGGTGTGGCTTCGGTTTGATTGCTGGGAGCATTTCTAAGAAGAGGGAAGATGCATGGAAGGATGAGATGGAGCAGCTTGGTGGGTGGTGAAGCTAGAAGTCATCATGTAAGATTGATGCTTTCATTCTGTAATAACTGTGAAGAGTATGGAGGGAAAGCTCAGTATGTGAAGTGGGGAAATGAAACTGGTCTTAATCTTCTGATGATGAGTTCTTCATGGATCCAACTACAAAAGCATGAAGGTGATCTATCTTTCAAGGAGACCTGGTTCCATCTCACCGATGAATACCCAATCAAATATGAAGTTGAGTGCCTTCCACCACCAATTGTTGTTGATCTGAATGGGGATGGAAAATGTGAAGTGCTTGTTGCGACACATGATAAAAAAATTCAGGTACCGGAGCCACATGCTAGAAATGTGGATGATGAAGGATTCAGTGAAGCAAGAGCATAGGTTGAGATTTCTGCTGCTATTCCATCAGGTTTGCAAAAAGGTGATCTAGTGAAGAAGTTCCTTCCTCCAACAATAACCATGAGGTGTTCAGAAGAGCTTCAGCACGAGCATATGGCTTCTCCTGAAAAGCAAGATAACAAAAAAATATTGGAAAGAGACATTCAAAAAAAAAAAAAACTTAGAAGCAGGAAAGCAGTGTTGGAGATAGTGACAGTGAAGAATCTGATGAAGATGAAAATATAAATGTCAAGGAGGCCGTATATCGCAACGTGTCTATTGGAAAGAGAGCTAGGCGTTCTACAACTACTGTATTGTTCATCTGGTGGTTATGCTGGAATGAATCCGAGATGGGAAATGTCATTATTGGAAGGTTGGCAACCATTTGAATACCAATTCGAAAGGCCAGTCTTGAGTCGTGATTGGAAGCTAAAATTGATGAACATCCTGTAGAGAAACAAACACAATTTTTTGTACAAACAGAGGTGATGCAACCACCTCAAGGGATACCTGAGGTTCTAATATTGATTCAGCCAAGAAGTTTCCAATGATGCACACATTAGAAATGAGCCTTCTAAGAATTAAGAGTTGGAGAACAGTAGCTATGTGTGTTGACCTCATATTTGTATGAGGTCACTAGGGATCTATCTAGACTCCAGATCAATCCTGACCCTACATCAATCTAGATCCTAGGGCCCTTCTATCTACTCTAGACCCTAGGATTCTTCCAGACCAATCCAGATATTAGGATCTATTCTAGACCCTAGGAGATGTCCAGACCTTAGTTCAATTCAAATTCCAATCCAATCCAGTTCAAATCCAGAATCCAGACCCAAATCCAATGCTAAAAGGCCAAGTCCTAAAAGCCTTTTTCAGCAAATTTTCAAACACTTCAAAATCAATCAATTGACCTCCGATTCAGAGTCTGTCAGTTGCATACTGATGGGACATGTTTCTGGAGGCAACCCTCCAAATTTGAGCCCATTCCGAGGTCTCTAACCCCAGAAACTTAATCAAAATCCATAGGCTGTAAAACCTTCAAATATTTACGGCCTATGCCACTGGATCTACCACCCAGTGGATTTTGACCTTAGAGCCCTCTCCAAAGCCTCTAATTACTTCCAGGCCCTTAATTATGACTCACTGAGCAGTAAACTGCATTTTGGTTGACCTAGTTTGACCCCTAGTTGACCATGGGTCAAAATGACCAAAATACCCCTGTGGGGCTCAAATGGTGTTTTCAAACCAAATGAACTCCGATTTGAACGCAACCACCTCCAGCAAGTTCCAAATATCAAACCAAACTTGTTGGACCCATTTCCAAGCCCTGGGTCAACCTGGTTGACCAAGTCAACTTAGTTGACCCAAGTGACCCCTTAAGGGTCCAAATGGGTGTTTTGACCCAAATGACCTCCCCAGGCCATGGAACCACTTCCATTAGTCTTGGAATGTCATTTGAAACCTGTTGAGCCCAAGTCCAGACCCTGGGTCAACCTGGTTGACCAAGTCAACCTAGGTTGACCAAACAAGCCCTTAAGGGTTCAAATAGTGATTTTGACCAAATTGACCCCTCCAGACCCTGGGACCACATCCAGCAGACTCAGGAGGACATTTTGAATTTGTTGAACCCATTTCCAGACCCTGAACCCAGTCGGTTGACCAGGTCAACCAATTTTGGCTTAAGGGCCCATTAGGGGCCCATTAAGCCCTTTTGACTCAGAATGAACCATTCAATCCTCGAAAACACCTCTACCAGACTTCAAACATCATTTTAAGTTTGCCCAGCTTGGACCCACCCCTTGAGTCAACCCAGTTGACCCAGTCAACCTAGGTTGACCCAAAATTCCCTTAAGGCTTTAATGGGCTATTTTAGCTCATTCAACCCATTGAATCCATTGCTTAGCTCCAAAATCAACTCCAAATGTGGTCCAACCATGTTTTAAACTTTGGCCAATCCAACCCATTTAGAGTTGACTAAGTCAACTCTATGAGTTGGTCAAATTTATTTCAAACCCCAAATCAATTCAAACCTTCAAATCCTTCCCCTTGACTTTGTTTATGATCCAACCTACTCAATCCCTAGGACCTCTAGGCTGCCACATCAGCAGTCTCTTTGAGAGTTGACCAGTCAACTCATGGTCAACAAGCATTTGAGTAGTCAAATCCCTTGGCTCAACCCATTTCAACTCACTTGAACCCCCATTGACCCACCACTTCAGCCCTTGGACTCCTCCCCATGCCAAGTCAGCTGCCACCTCAGCACCTTTGACCTGTTGACCGGTCAATTTGGTCAACAACGGTTCATGGAGGAGTCCCATGGTCAAGCTCACATGTGAGCCTCCCTCCAACTGATCTAGGCAGCTAGGTTAGTTCCTAATGAGATCTAAAGCTCACTCAAGGCCCCCTAACCAAGCTCAGGCTCTGGTTTAGCCTTAAGAGGCAATGGTCCCCCCACTCACCCAAGACCACCCAATGGAAATGAGGCGTGTCCAGCCTTTGGGGCAGCCTCCCAGCTTTCCCAGGGACAGGTGGCAGCATCTGGAAGCCCCAGGAGTCAATCCCAGCCGTCCCTTTTGGCTGGGGGAGGTTTGAATAGGGCAAAAGGCTCTTTTGAAGGATCATTCTAACCCTAACCCTCTCTCTCCACTTAAGCCCTCTCAAGCCCAGCCCCTTCTTCCATTGAGCTCCCCTGACATTTCCCAACTCATCCCCATTCAAATCCGGCCGGTCAAAGCGGTGGCCGGCGATCCTCCGGCGAGCTAACGTCCGATCTTTCCAAGGCTTTTACAAGGCGATTCGTGGAGCATTGGAGCGTGGATTCAACAGGACAAATAAGCGTGGACAGTCTACAAGTTCAGAGAATCCAAAAACGGTCCAAACCGTCCTTTGAATCGCTGTAAAACTCTAACCCTAGCTTAGGACATCTAGTTTAAATAGATTTTTATTTAATGCATCTTAGGCCGTGAGAACATTTCCCCATTGTTTCTGTTCACGTAGGCTATCTAGGTTTAAAATTTCATTTATTTTCGTCTATCGGATCGAGAGAACGAGCGAAAAAACGAGTCCTAGGGCGTTACTAGTAGTCTCCGACGCATGCACGTTTTCTGGACCGTTGATCGCTCGATCAACGGTCCAGATCAAGCCGTTCGACGCTCTGTTCCAGCCGTGTATTTGATTTGGCGCTCGGCTTTTGGTCCAACGGCTTCTGGACCGTTGATTTGAAACAGCGGGATTGATATCCCGCCGTCTGATCCTTCTCTATGAGCTCAGATCGCGTGATATCATCTGAGCCGTTGTTTCATTTCCACGGGAGATCGAACGGCTGCCGGTTATGCTGACTGGTTTAAGTGAAAGCCGTGTGGACCCCAGCCGCTGCCACGCATTGAATGCCAATCATTGGCCGCGGTTTGATCCCGCCAACCAGCGAGCGCCACGTGTTAATCCCGCCGCCAGATTACATTAATTAAGGATTAATTAGTCTTTTAGTTATTTTTAATTACTGAAACTTCAAAAAAATATTAAAAAATAAATACTTGTCAGAAAAATAAGTATTTTATATCAAACTGTTCAGATTTCTGAGACCATTAATTTAAAATTAGAATCATTTAAAAATATTATATATATTTTGAGCAGTTTTAAATATTGATTATTTGGATATTTTAAATATTATTTAATTAAAATAAATTTAAATACTTTCAAAATTTTGAGAAAGCTGAAAATTTTAATTCAAAACTATTTTCACTATTCAAAACTTAAGTCATTTCAATTAATTTGAATTATTTGAATTTCTTTAATATTTAATTAAATATTATGTTAATTATTTTAAAATTAGTTTTTTTTTTAATAACCTTGAAATCAGAAATCTCTCAAGTTATTGAAATTTTATTTTTGATAAATATTTTGATTATCTATTTTTAAACTTATATCCTATGCATTTATAAGCTTATTTATATGCATTTGCTTTGAAAACTAATTTTGAAATTATATCTATATTTTTTTAAATCCTTAAATCTTGAGAGGTTTGTCAAAATTTTAAGCATGGTTTGAATATGTGAATAGAAGTCTTTGGGGAATGATTAGTGAGTGATTAGGTCTTAATCATTCACTAATCAAAACTTTATTCTCTTAATTACCATCAATATTTGTATGATTAGGTTGTGCACACACTTGCACCTAGTTTTAAGGCTCTCCTAGATTTAGGATTTGCTTGGTGTGATTGAATTTTGCTTATGTTGAGTTAAAGGGTTAGAGAAATTTTGATTCAAACCTATCAAACTTAGGGACATTAAGGACAATAATTAAGGACATGTTTAGAAAACTTAGAATATTTTCAATAATTAGGATCCACTTCCATTTGACTTGGAACTTCAAACACATAAACTTAGTGACATGTACAGCCACTAGGAAAAGTTTCACTGAATTTGGAAATCATTAAGGTCCCTAATTAATTTTCTAAGTCTTAAACCCTTAATTAAGCCTCTAAACCTTCCGAAAAATGTAATAAATCCATTTTAAATCCAAAAATTATGTTTAACCCCTCTAACTGACTAGAATTAAACCCTTAACCCATGAAAATTAAAACCAAAATTATTTGACAGCAATTTGAACCTTAATCTAATTTTAAGTGAAAATCAATATTTAATTCATTTAATTAATAAAAAAAATATTAAAAATTCCAAAAATTTCCCAAACACTTGGGAATCTCTCCTTAGGTCATTTCTGACCTTTGGAGTTGATTTCAAGGAGTTTGGGATTCATTTGGAGGAAAATCATAAAATGGCCCTCTAATTAAACAAATTCAAAAATTCAATAATTACCCAAACTTTAAAACTTCATAACTAATTCCAGAAAAATCAAAATCACCCAAACTCACTTGCATTCAACTCCTATTAATGCCTAATATTTATTAAAAATCTTAAACTCCAGAAATCTGTAATATTTCAAAAAGTCAACAAACCGGTCAAATCTAGTTCAAATCTAGTTCAAAACTTCAAACCTTCGTAATAAAATGTAGAAAAATCCGATTTCAACGTGCTTACCTTCTAACTGATCGTAGTAAGGTCTAGTATTTTAATAAAATACAAACATTCCAGAATTTGAACTTAATCAAAAAGTCAATTTTCAACCCTTTAATTAAATCATTAAAATATTCAAAAAATTCATAAATTCAAAATTATTCCAAAATTCCAGAAAATGTTAACTTAATCTTTAAAACATTCAACAAACCTTTTAAAACACAACAAGCATCCTAAAGATGAAGTTTACTGGCTGGACTACTCCGGGCTGCGGGGCTAAGTGTCCTAAGGAGGCTGGTTCCTCGAGCCTGGTGGCACAACGCCACGAATGGATTCCAAGGGGTGTCAAACCTTAAAAATAGATTAATTATTAAGTGTCTAACCTTTTAAAACTTTTAATTTAACTACATTAATTTGGTTTATCGGCTGGACTACTCCGGGCTGCGGGGCTACGTGTCCTAAGGAGGCTGGTTCCTCGAGCCTGGTGGCACAACGCCACGAATCAATTAATGGCAAATTTAAATAAATCAATCTTAAAATTCAGCAACCAAATATTTCTAATAAAATTCATTTATTCTTAAGCCCTAATCAATCTAAAATACTTAATCATATCGGGTACCACTGGGTAACCCAGGCCTACGAGGCTATTAACTTAGCCCCAAGGAAGGTGAAATAAACTTCACGGCCTCGGTGTGAAACAAAGGTGATATCCAAAAAATAATTAAATGAATCTTAAAATTAACCTCAAGCCATTAATATTTAAATTCAAACTTAAATCCCTTAAACCTTCCAACCAATCAAACTTTAGATAACTTTAACTAATAATCCTAATTAGGATACATCAAAACCACACGACCTACCTCACACACTTTAGATGGTTTGCTAGGATCACTGACTTTAGCCTTAGGATAGGCCGGTGTTTTACTTTCTGCAGTTGTGTGACGAGTTTTTCGAGCTTTTACTGCATGCTGTTTGCTAGTGTAGAATTGATATGTTTATTTACTTGCTTTCTGCACTCTATGTTTGATTGTGCGTTAGACCTGCCCATAGGCTAGGAACGAAATATATATATTTGTGCAATCTTATGCAGGTGGCCATGCTCATACAAGGAGCTAAAATTAAAGGGGGCAGTTAATAAAAATATATACTCTTTGCACAGGTACCTGCCGCGCTTAAGACCCCCTTTGAATAAAAGAGCATGGCCAAGTGTGGCTAAAAAAAATGCATTTTAAATTTTCATATTATAACTGCTTGGGATTGAATATACAACTGTTGATTATTAGGATAACCTTGCAGGATCGAGTCTAGATTTTCTTTTTTCTATCAATGTAAATTTAATTCATTTAAGGTTGTATTCCTTTAAAATGTTTTGAGATTGGGATATGAATATCCGATTTGAATTCTAAAGAGGTGAAGACATCCCTAAAGGGGAGAGTCTTCTTCCATTTGGAATTCAAATTAGGATACTTTGCAAGTATCCAAAGAGGAAAGATAACACCCCGATCAAGGGGGAGTTTCTTTCCATTTGGATATCCTGAACCGACGAATCGAGATGTTCGTGAGAAGATGAAGGATTGGACAACGAGAAGAATCCCAAGTCTCAAAATCATTTGATTTAGGATTAGAAATCCGGGTTGTAGTCAGTGGTGCCCGGCCACTTTAATTTATTGTAATTTTTGAGATGTAATAATGAGTGGCACTTGCCATATGGACATTCAAATTGATATATTTAATTGATTTTATTTAATTGATTTCGCATTAGAACTCCTGCTTTTCTAGTCTTTTTACTTGCATGCCGTATTTGATTTGACCTGGAATTCGAATTTAGGCTCTTAGGGGTCTGTCAAAATTTTTCTACTTTAATTAAATAAAATTTTTAAGATAAGATAGAAACTCTAAACGGTCCTAAGAAGTAAGCTCGGACTCGCCGAGGGTTTTTCATGCATTCATATTATACCTTCTCGACCTTGTTAGGCATCTCCCCGCCTGCGGGTTCTGGCAGGCCACCTGACCTATGAGGGTGCCGATCTGTCAAGGGGATGTTATGCAATCTCTAGTGAAAAATCTATTTTCTAAGCCAAAAATTTTTAAACTGCTACATACAAATTCTGCATTCAATCGAGTCAATTAGCATGCATCGCATTAGCAACACATTTAAAAGAGTCTAATATTTAATTGCATTACTTAGACATCGAATACCCAACATAAGTCAAAGGGGCCAATTAGGATCCGCTCTAGATGTCGGCCCCGCTCTCAAAAACTTTTCTTAAACAACGTCCCTACCACTCTACAAAAAGACCGGACTCATATTTTAAATCGTTTAGGTGGTTTAGCTGGCTCCCCAATCCAGGCCGGGGTAAGACCAGATTCGCATTGCACTAGCTAGGTTCGGGGTGCTATTTTTTTAGTGCCCAATTTAGACTTAGGTTCTGAGGCTGGCTCGGGCCATAAGACCTCAATTTTCGGGAATTGAATCCCAAATTTCTAATAAAACGAATCACTTAAACTAAAAATCTTCTTTCAATCAAATACAAGCCTAACAATTAGACCTAGTTGGAGTGTTTTCTGAAGTAATTCAGAATCCCAAAATATTCCCTACTACTCTTCCTTCGACTCCAGAAACAACTGTTCAACATTGATCCAATCCCGATTGAAAATTCTAACCTTTTTCTTCCTTTGATATCGATCTTTGAAAATCCAAAATGAAACTTATACCGCTATTTTAATCGAGAGTTTTCGTAGGGAAATTCCAATTTCTCCTACGATGTAATTAACTACGAGGGCTTGCGCTCGTAGGAGATTTAGAAACCCAGAATTGATTTTCAAAATTAAAATCTTTCAAAAATCTTTAATTAATTATCTTTGGGAAATTTAAAACTTTGAAATTCGAACCCA
>CM028353.1:34880532-34924196 GCA_016618105.1 Dendrobium huoshanense | reverse complement strand
GATGAAAGGTGTGAGCAGATTTGGTCAGGTAAGCAAGCTTAGTCCAAGGTATGTTGGACCATTTGAGATTTTGGAAGAATTGGAAAAGCTGCTTATCGCCTATTGCTTTCTGATTCTATGTCTGATGTGCATAATGTGTTTCACGTATCCACTCTGAGGAAGTGGGTTTCAGACTCTGGGAAGAAGGTATCAGCTGAGGAGGTTGAGATTCAGGAGAATCTGGCGTACAAGGAAGAGCCAGAATTGATTTTAGCGTACGACGTCCGCAAGTTAAGAAATAAAGAAATTCCGATGGTTAAAGTCCAGTGGAAGCACCGGACTGCACGGGAAGCAACTTGGGAAAAGGAGTCTGATATGAGACGGTCGTACCCGTACTTGTTTTGACTGAGTTTGGATTGGATAATGTCGAGGACGACATTTTTCTGAGTTGGGGAGATTGTAATATTTCAAACTGCTCCAGTATCGTCCAGGCCGATCTGGGATCGTCCTGGGACGATCTGTGGATTTCAGCTCCAGGTTTTGCCCAGAATTTGCTCTAAGTGATTTCCTGTAGGGATCGTCCAGGCCGATCGAGGCATCGTCCCGGGACGATCAGTGGATGGCACAAGTCAGTGAGTAGAGGTTTTTATCGCCTATGAATAGTAAACATCGGCCTGAAAAATCGTCCCAGGACGATGGGTTTTGGTCTGATCGTCCAGGCCGATCTGGACGATCGGCCGGGCCGATCTGTGTATTATAAAGCTGATTTGAGACATTTTGAAGAGAGAGAAAAATAAAAAAATAAATATCTGATTTTTCGTCTGAGGAGAGAGAAAAAGAGCATTTTGGAAAAGTTGATTTCGGGAAGACGCGGAGCCGTTTTCGATCGAAGTGACTGTTGAAGAATTTGCTGTGCTCGAAGTAAGGCACATTCCGTCTTTCTCAATTTTCAGTTCCGTCGCGGTTGGCGGTATTTTTCTGTCCGGATTTAGTTTTCGTTACGGTTTTTCGTCCGTATCTTTTGATTGGTTCAGTTTTTACCGCGTAACTTTCCGTATATCGTTGCCGTGCCGGGTGTGCACGTTTTGATTATATTTTGAAGATTTTCGTCCGGGTATTTTTGATTCGACTGTGTTTTTAGTCGACCTGATTTTTCTGTGAAATTGGAAATTATCTGTTCAGTAGAATAAATGTTCTGGAATGTGATTATCTATATTCTGTGCGAATTCGGTGAATTTTCTTTGCAGGAATTTTTGTGTAAATTCTGTATACTGCCGTTGTGCTGCCGATTTTTGGGTAATTTCTGAAATGTCCGAATTTCTTCTGAATTGAAATGCTATGTGATTAAGCTATACAAAGGGAGTTATAAGGGGCCTGAATCCTATGAGATTCAGTTAGTGAAAGGGGAAATCTGAAATGAGATCAAATCTGAAATCTGATATCTGTTTCGTTCCGGATCCGATGAATTCTGTTTTGGTGCTATAAGCACATCTGTTTTGGTGCCGTGAGCACAAAGGGAGACATAAGGGCCTGGATCCTGCGAGATTCAGTCAGTGTCTGGGAAGGGAGGCATAAGGGGCCGGAATCCGTAGAGATTCCGTCAGTGTCAGGGCATTTAGCTATATGTATCTGTTTTTTTTCTGTATCTGTTCTGTCTGTACGACATTGTGATTCTGATATGATATGCTCCGTACGATTCTGATTTCTGATTCTGACTCTATTGATTTGTTCTGATATGATCTGTACGATTCCGATTCTGATTTGATATCTGTCCGTATACGTTCTGATTTCCGATTCTGTTCCGATTTCTGATCTGATTTCTGTCTGATGAGTTTGGTTTTGGTTTCTGAGAATTTAGATTGGTGGTTTGTTGCTTTGCTGAGCTGTTGAGCTCACCCTTGCTTTTTGGTGGTTTTCAGGTTCTGGAAAGGGCAAGGAGGTCCAGGATTAGTTCAGAGTCTGATCCGATTAGGTACTTTTGTACTTGTTGATTTTTGTACAGTCATGGCTTTCCTGTTCTGTCTTTCTTTCTGTTGAAAGCCATGTACTGTTCTGTAGATGATTATTTTGAGGAAATGAAAAGATAGATGTTTTGTTCCGCTGCATTTGATGTTTTTAGTAGCTCTGTTGTTCTGTGTGTTTTTTTTTGTTGGTTATGTATTTGGGAAGTTCAGTTCAGCAACCTAATCCAAAGCCAGATCCTGGATAAGCAAGTAAGTGTGCGCTCGCCGCGATCCGGCTCGGGCGGGATCCGTCCCCGTCGGGTCGGGTCGTGACACATTCATTGACTACTTCAAGGAAAACAAACTCCCGACGGAAAAGTCTATAGCCGCACAAATCCGAAAAAGGGCGTTGAGATACGCATTTGTTAATGACACATTGTACAAACGAGCCTTTGATCAAATGTGGCTAAGGTGCTTAGGGACCAAGGAAGCTGACAAAGTAGTAACAGAAGTCCATGAAGGGCTTTGTGGAGCACATCAGTCAGGTCCCAAAATGGCCGCTAAAATCAAGAGAATGGGTTACTAT
This sequence comes from Dendrobium huoshanense, assembly GCA_016618105.1. Taxonomy (NCBI): domain Eukaryota; kingdom Viridiplantae; phylum Streptophyta; class Magnoliopsida; order Asparagales; family Orchidaceae; genus Dendrobium; species Dendrobium huoshanense. The sequence goes on along the minus strand of CM028353.1, from coordinate 34,921,688 downwards.
TGGCCGACCATGGTCAGAGATTGTATTGACCACGCAAAGAGGTGCCACGAATGTCAAATCCACGGTGATGTTATACATCAACCGCCAAATCCACTACACCCAACAATAGCATCTTGGCCATTTGAATGTTGGGGCACTGACATTATCGGGCCAATAGATCCACCGTCTTCAGCAGGACACCGCTTTATTCTAGCAGCGACGGACTACTTCTCCAAGTGGGCAGAAGCAGCTCCATTCAGAGAGGTCACATCCGAACATGTGATCAACTTTTTCACACACAATGTCGTCTACAGGTTCGGTGTGCCACGCCGCATAATCTCAGACAATGGTACTACATTCAAAAGTACAAAAATCTATAAGTTCGTTAATCGGCATAAAATCGATTGGCGGTATTCATCCATATACAATCCAAGAGCAAATGGATTGGCAGAAGTCTTCAACAAGACGCTAGTGAAATTGTTGAAGAAGATTCTCACCAAGAACAAAAGAGAGTGGCATACGAAGATGGCAGAAGCTCTATGGGCCTATCGTACAACTTATAAAACACCAACGAAAGCCACTCCTTATTCATTGGTGTTCGGTGTTGAAGCCGTATTGCCCTTTGGAGATTGAACTACCGTCACTCAGGGTAGCAATCCAAAATGATCTCACTCAAGAGCAAAATGCCCGTCTCAGAATGGAGGAGCTCGACGCACTTGATGAACTCAGGTTACAAGCTCAACAAAACTTGGAAATCTACCGAGGAAGAATGTCAAAGTCTTTTGATCGAATGGTGCGTCCTCGATCATTTCAAGAAGGAGAATTGGTCCTGGTGCTGAGAAGACCAATCATTCCACACCGAAAAATTGGTGGCAAGTTCGTATCCAATTGGGAAGGCCCCTTCGTCATCGAGAAAGTGTACCAAGGAGGAGCATATCAATTGATCGATCTGAACGGTCAGAGACCCATGCCGCCTATCAACGGTCGACACTTAAAGAAATATCACGCATGAGAATTTCATATCTAATGTATTTTGTGATAATCAAAATTTTATATGCATATTTATTAATGCATGTTTGCCCATATTTTGAAATTCTCTTGTGTAGCAAGAACGCATTTCAAAATCCTCCATCAGACTGGGGGCATTTTAAATATTTATTTGGGTCGACATCGCGCTGCGTGCCGAGATCCCCAAATAAATATTTAAAATCTTAAAGACAGAAAGCCTATCCAAAATGTCCCTGCGAGACAGGGGGCATTTTAAATATTCATTTGGGTCGACATCGCGCTGCGTGCCGAGATCCCCAAATGAATATTTAAAATCTTATATTCCAAATTTATTTCATTCTAAAATGTCCCTGCGAGACATGGGGCATTTTAAATATTTATTCGGGTCGACATCGCGCTGCGTGCCGAGATCCCCGAATAAATATTTAAAATTATCAATTCAGATATTCTTTTGTGCTAAAGAATACAAATATTTGTTTTTCAAAGTATATGCAGGTGATCTTTCAAAAGTTAGAGACACCGTCTTCTCCAACAAACCAAGACTCAAAAGTCAAGAAAAAGATTTTTGTGGCTACTCACTCCTACAAAATTGAGCTGAAGAAGCTTGAAGTCTTCCAACATCCTGAAGCTTAAGGTTCGAATGGGTGTAAAAGGTCGGATCCAACACGCCCAAATATGGCCGGATCGCTGGCAGCTCTGTCTACTCAACAAGCCATAAGAAAGGCCGTAGTAGCGGAACCCCCACTTCGTCAACCCGTCAGTAGGGACTGTAGGAAGCACGAAGGCAAATTTGGCTCGACAAGTTCAAGTGGTCATAGTCTGCAAAATTCTACAAAATGACCGGAGAATCAAAGTTCCTGTGGAAGGATGAGTCTCGAGCAACTACTGAATGTTCGTAGGCTCCAAAATCCAAAATCACGAAGGATGACTCCAAATCTGTCAACTTCAGCAAAATCAGCATTGGGGAGCGCAATTCCCATAGCTCAAGTCTAAAACCTGAATGGGTGTAAGAGGTCGGATCCAACAAGCCCAAATATGGCCGGATCGCTGGCAGCTCCGTCTACTCAACAAGCCATAAGAAAGGCCGCAGTAGAGGAACCCCCATCTCAGCAACCAGAGGACAAAGAGCTATCAAATTCTAGCTCTTCCAATCTGATGAACTCAAGTGATTCAGATTAAAGTCTTCTCAAGTGGTTAAGGATCAAGATACTACCTACGTTCGGTACTGTCAATTGTTTCCAGAACCTGCAAATCCTTCAACAAATCCGTAAAGCACAAAGCGAGGATCGAAGGAATTTTTCTTCAACAAGTTCGCAAAAGCACAAAGCAAAGGACCGAAGAAAATTATCCCAAAGTTCACACAAAGCCCAAGGCTGAACTAAGTGGATTCCGTCATCAACAAGTCCGTTATACACAAAGATCTGGACCGATGACTTTTCGCCATCGACCTAATACAAACCTAAGGGTTTAGGTCACCGGCATCTACTCCTTCAACAAGCCCGCCAAAACTAGAAGCATAGGGCTGAAGGTACAAAAATCACCTGACAAGTCAAAAAAGACAAATCAGGCAATTCTCCATCAATGTCCACAGCATAAAGCACATGGCAAAAGAAATCAGTATCTCAACCATCTATTGATACATCCAAGAGATCTAGGGAAGAAGAAAACCTTAGTGTGACATCCAAGGAAAATTTTGGAGATCCACTAAAAAAAAAAAAATTTGTAGCGTGACATCCAAATAAATTTTTGGAGATCCACTAAATGAAAGTTGTAGTGTGACATCCAAATAAGTTTGGAGATCCACAAAGTGAAATCCCATGTGTGACATCTAGAACAAATATCTAGAGATCCACAGGGTCAATCAACATACAACAAACGTGATTCGCTCCAGACGCGTACCACATTTGTTGGGGGGCATTTGTTGACCTTTAAACAATTATTAAGTTTTTAAATAGCTAATGTCTTGTGTGTGTGTTGTTATGATTCATTGACGTGACACGTGTCTTTTAACTGATAGTTTTATTATCAAATGGCACCTCATGTAATGGATTATGATCAGGGCTCTCTAACTAGGTGACTTTACTGTAAAATAAAATTATGGCAATTAACAAGCCCACAAATTTCCCAATGAAAAACTCTCAAGTAATGAATCATCAAGTGAACTAAAGTCGAGGAAACTCATGGTTGCTAACAATGATCTTTGAATTGGGTTGGGTTGACTACCACCGCGAAATAAATAAACCAAGAACTATAACAATCCAAGATGATAAAACTATGAGATCTTGATCAACTTCTTTATCATTCCCCCATCATCCACTTTAAGTCTAAACTTCATACTACCAAATTTGTTGCTAATATACACTCAATGCTTAGTGAATATTTAACAACAAATTTTAACTAAAAGTTCTCTCTCATAACCGTGAGAGGTAATTAACCATAATAGCTTGCAGCTATGGGAAACCTAGAACCATATTATAAAGGCTTGAAATGAAAGCTAAATCTTTGGGTAATGCCTTATATTAAGTCTAATTTACCTTCTCAAAATTTAACCTGGACCACTCGAATGAAAAGGTATGTTGTATTTATTGCATCCACCCAAAGTATTTTGACAGTCTTGCATATAATCTCATGCTTCTATCCCTTTTATTTAAAGTCACATTCATTCTTTTAGTGACTTCAATCTATTGGGGAGTTGATGGGAGACTATTCCTTCCATACGAATCTTATTAACAATGTAATAATTGCTGAACTCTATGCCATTAGTCTCCTGTTGACCTTTAAACATTAACCCAGCAGGAACAAAAAAAAAATCAAATTAAAATACCTGTAAAACCGCTGGATCCTCGAATCATGCCAAGATCGCGTCGATTCGGCGCCGTTCGCATCACTTCCCTGCAAACCCGGCGCAAATCCTGCTCAAAACCAGCGATCTCGCCTCGACCGTGCTCCATCTTCGCGCCTATAAAACCCACACGACTCCATTCACTCCCCGACACACATTCGCTCTCTGCGTCTCCTCCCGACATCCCCAACCTCCTGCTCTCTTCTCCCACACGCCCGACTCCACGCACAGAGCCGGAGCTCTGCTCTGCTCCCCGAGCTCCTCTTCCCCAAGACCGATCTCTCTTCCTCTCTGACCGAACCCCCTCTGCCCGACTGCTCCTCTCCAAACCAGAGAGCCGACCTCCTTGCTTCTCCGACGCCTCCACCGAGAGAGAGAGAGAGAGAGAGAGAGAGAGAGAGAGAGAGAGAGAGAGAGAGAGAGAGAGAGAGAGAGATAGAGAGAGTGTGTGTGCCGAGCTCTTACCTGTGCCGACGCCTCTAGGCCGAACTCCACATCTCTCTGATCTCCCTCCCGACACCCAGCCGAAGCCGCCTCTCGACGTCCCGATCCCGACTCGGCTCTGATCTCCATCCCGAATCTCCCTTCGTGTTCGATCCTTCCAGCCCGATCGGAAGTTATAACATTTTGATCGGGAGCAATACAGGAGCGGCTTGTTGTGAAGGTAACTTTCTCCCTTCACGCCAGCTTCCACGGCCAAATCCCACTAATCCGCCGAGCAGAGGGATTAAATAAATTTATTTTATTTTATAATAATATAAAATAATTTTAATTATAATTATATTATTTAAATATAATTAATTATAATTATGTTTTTTTTAATTAATCATAATTTGTAAACTAATTATTAATAATTAATTATACTTTATTAAAATTAATTAATATTAAGTTATAATTAATTTTAGATTAATTATAACTTATTGTCTTAATTAATTTTAATAAATGTTAATTAATTATTTTAATTAATTACAAATGATCAATTAAAAAGTAATTATTTAATTAATTATATTTAAATGATACTGATTATAATTAAAAGAAGTGTTTCTTCCCTCGATCCTCGATCCAACCTCAATGCTTCCCTCTTTTCTCCCTCGATCCGACACCGACGAAAGCTAAGGTATAACTCCTAAACCCTAAAACACCGAGAACTCGTTTCAACGCATTTGTCGGGACAAAACGACCACCCATGCATGCTTTTCTTAGCGTGGTGGGAGGGAGTGCGTCCCGACGCTTGCGACGAAGCGGGTAATCACCGAATTCCTTCTTCGAAGTTCGTATCGCCTTGGAAACCCCGCCTATGCACGCTTTTCTTAGCGTGGTGGGAAGGGATCCCGGTGCGATGCGCGCGACGAAGCGGGGATACCCTTAAGTACCCGCTTGCGGGGAAATAACTGTTCTTGCAAAATATTTTCAAAAAAAAAAAAAAAATACTTTTCTACAAACAAAAAAATACCCATGCACGCTTTTCTTAGCGTGGTGGGGGATCGAAAAAAATTACACGGCCACGGTGTCCTCGAAAGAGGGCATCTACCATGCACGCTTTTCTTAGCGTGGTGGGAAAGGCCCAGTTTTCCGTAGTTTTCCCCTAAACGGGGGAGACGCCGGGAGGCTGCCGAAATTTGGATTGAAAATCCAAGGACTTAAACAATTTGGAGCATGGACTGGATCGAACTCAGAAGAACAACGAAGGATTTGTACTTGGACTTTGGACAATATTCAAAATGGCTTAATAAAGAATTGAACCCAAGTAAAATAAAATTGAACTTGGACTCTCATTCGAACATGAAAAAGGACTCATTTTGAGCTCGAACAAACTCAAACCATTATTTGAACAACTTGGACTTGGTTTGAACCAAGCACAGTGAACATGAGTTTAGACTTGAATTTGCAACCAAGTTTGTGGACATTTGAACCACAAAGAACTCAATTTGAACTCGAACCTGGACTCTACAAGACCACAAGGGACCTTGATTTGAACATGAACTTGAACAATTCAAATTGAAATTGAACAATTACAAAGGATTGTGCTTAAGCTTGATTGGGATATATCAAACCACATTTGGGCTCAAACTCAAATGAAAATGAGACTTGAATTTGCACATTGAAAGACAAGGAACTCGAGCTCGGGAGGACTTGATTTAAACATTGAGCCAATTTGCACTTAGGCTCATATTCAATTTAAAATCAAATGAAATGAACATAAAATCTGTTATGATTTTCAATCCATCAAACTACAAGTGATAATGAGTGTCTCTTATGTTCTACAAAAGATTTCTCAAAGAAGACATTTAATATACTAGTAGAAGGTGTACGACAAATGTGGTGGCATCACAATCAAAGTGCTAATACAGTTTCCAAATAAATATTGAAAGATTCTTAAACCAATCAAAATGCAAGAAAACAATAATTTGCAATAGGCAACGATGTTGCCAATACAACTTTCTCACAAACTCTAATGAAATGGAAGAAAGTGACATGATTATGAGTCACGACATCAAACTCTAGAATGATGGCATTTGGCTTGAAGCACCCACCTCATATTTTGCTTACAAATAAGCATATACGGTCTTAATAAGTAATGCCAGTATTGGGGATATGTGAGGAGCTCAATCCATCCAATAACCAGTGCTAGTATATATACAAGTGAGTACACTAGGGACGATGCACAGTGAATGTGATATAACCCTACAGTTCACATGCTATCAAGAATCAAATAATAATGCAATCAAATAGCAATAGGGATTTGTGATATCCAAGTGCTAATTGATAATCATAATTATTCAATCAAGATCAGATGGAGGGTGTATGTTCAATAGAGTACACAAGTTGAGAATCAGAGCCTCAAATGATAGTATAATCACTAATGAACAAGTCTGTTCATCCAAATGAGAATCACTATCAGAGTAAGGGATGATGAAATTAAAGTGACCCAAGCTCTTCAATTAAATTGATACCCACACAATGATATCTGCATATAAAATACCAATTGATCACAACAAATGCAAGAACCTACGAGTAAGGCAGGAGATTAGTTAGTGCACTATGATCCGCCTACAAAAAATCAACAAATAGTGCACGACAGTCTACCTGTACGAAGCAGCGAATAATTCTATCCAGAAGCTGCTACGCCACGCCACCGGATCTGCAACTTTCGTACAAGCAGACAGAAGGCGCCTATAATTATTTCAAAGTACCCCTGCACGTGCACTATAAATTGTATACACATATGTACACTAAAAGGGGTAAAAATAATTATAAAACCCGCATGGGCCCCGGCGAGCGTGTTATTGGTACACACGTGACGTCTAGGGATGCTGCGCGGGTTGACAAGTGAATTCAGGCTCGAACCCGATCCTCCTATACGGATTAATAAGAGTCGACAAGGTTCGAACCAACAAATAAATATGTGGCCGTGGCGACCAGAATATTTATTTTAATACATTCATCTTAGGCCTTTAAGGCCTATAACAATGAGAATTCACTATAAAAGGGCATAAAGCCTACGAAACCCGATCCTCTGTCGACAGCCCGACAGAGTTGACAAGGTTCGATCCATAAAGAGAAATGACCCCCGAACACCCCGATGATGGCCGTGTTGAATGCAGATCTCAACCGGAGGGGTTCCCAAATATTTTCAAATATCTCTCAAAAGTCCACACAAAATCCAAAGCTCCACCCAAATATCCAAAAACCCAAAAACTCCACAAAAATCTCAAAATCCAAAATCCCAAAAATATTTAAAATTGAAATAAATCCATCAAAACTCTTTTACTAAGGCCCAACCTTAATCAGATTTTTGATTTTATTGAAGATATTGCTGAGACTAATGATATGTTGCACTTCTATTGCTTGCTGATTAACGCCTCCATCTATTACGTATGGAGAGCTCGTAATGATAGAACTTTTGGCAACATCCTGGAATGTCACACTACGGTGGCTATTAAAATTAAAAAGGCTTTGATTGTGAAGTTAGAGAATTGGAAAAATGGCTGTAATCTCAAACACCTGTTGGCTTGACTTCTTTGAGGCTATTCTCTTTGTTGTGGGAACATCTTGCTGGATGCTGTTGGCTGGTGTAAGATCTTTTGCTTCTTTACCTCCACTAGCCCGATTTGATCAACTTCTACTTTGGTTGGGAGTTTGTTGGATGGCTGGATTGCTGAAATTTTTTTGGAACGTCTGGGATCTGTTATATTCTTGGCAGGTAGTTATCATAGACAAGTTTTGCAGGACGATGATGACCGCTGCAGCAAAACCCCTTGGAGGGCCACTTTTGGCAACCAGGGGTATTCATTGATTGCCCGAATGACCCGAGAGATTGCTGCAGTTTTTTGCCTGAGTCCTGAGTTTTTTTATATACCACATTTTCTTTCACAATTGGTTTGTTACGGGTGGTATAGGTTTTCTCTTACATGTAATTTTCTTCTTTTATCACCCCAGTTTTATTTTTGGGGTTGGTTTTTCTTACTTGTAACCTTTTTAATTTAATAGATGGGCTTAGGCCCCAAATTCTCCCAAAAAAAAAGGACAGGAATGTGTCTGACCTTACTCAGCTTTCGTATGACTCCATTTATGATATAAAATATCACATCATCGAGATGCCCATAATATCCAATGGTTTTTTCTCAACAAGAAATATATTGCATAATTGTCTGTAGAGTGTAGAATAATTTGTCATCAATTCCTTATAAGAAAAAAATTAAAATTGTTGCGTCCTGAAATATTCGCGGTGGTAGAGATATATATAGTTTAACGTCTTCACATTATATGAAGATCCAGCACACAAGCAGATGAAAGAGATAACGTAGCATCCATAAGAGACACTAGGGTTTTTACGTGGAAACCCCTGAAAAGGGAGAAAAACCATGGGACCTGGCCCAGTTTGAATGAATCCACTAGTATTTGCAGTCGATTACAAACAAGGCTCTTCCTTGGGAGAAGACATTGGCTTGATGTCATAAATATACATCATATAGAGCGCATTACATGGTGGGAGTTACAATAATCAACAAAGACATTTGTTTGGTCGGTAGGACCATAGTCGATAGGATAGAGGTCAGAAAGACCGTAGTAGGTGAAGGAGGTCGAAAGGACCGTAGTCGGCAGGAGACAGGGATCAAAAAGACTGTTTTCTGGCAAGGGAGGTCGGAAGGACCGTAGTCAGCAGAAGACCGGGGTCAGAAAAACCATTGTATGACGAAAGAGGTCGAAAGGACCGTAGTCGGCAGAAGATCGCAAGGACCGAAGTTGGCAGGAGACTGGGGTCAGAAAGACCGTTTTCTAGCTAGGGAGGTCAAAAGGACCGTAAAAGGCGACGGAGGTAGAAAGGACTGTAGTCGGCAGGAGACTGGGGTCGGAAAGATCGTTGTCTGGCGATGGAGGTCGGAAGGACCATAGTAGGCGATGGAGGTCGTAAGGATAGTAGTTGGCGGGAGTCCGAGGTCAGAAAGACCGTTGTCTAGCGAGGGAGGTCGGAAGGACCGTAGTAGGCTACGGAGATCGGAAAGATCGTAGTCGGCAGGATATTGGGATCAGAAAGACCGTTTTCTGGCGATGGAGGTCAGAAGTGTGAGATCTCGTTCCCTTACTGTTCCTCTCTGAATTGGATTTTCCTCCCAGAATCGGCCAGGACGAAGTTGAGATCGTTCAGGCCGATCAGTGCATTCAAACAGCTGATTTCTAGAGCTATTTCTGGACAGGATCGTCCAGGACGATATTGAGATCGTCCAGGACGATCGGCACTGTTCACAATACCGTCCTGATCATCGCCCTGGGAATGGTCCAGGACGATCAGAATTTGGTCTGATTGTCCCGGGACGATCGGGCGATCGGCCAGGCCGATCTGAGTATGATATAAGGAAATGAGCTCGTTTTGAGGAGAGAGAAATTCATATTTTAAAATCAGATATTTTGAGGAGAGAGAAAGAGAAAGGGAAAAAAAGAGGAAAGCTTGTTTTTGGAGGCCGCAGAGCTCTTTTCGTCCGACGCTACTGTTGGGAAAAGTGAAGATCTCGTGGTAAGGACTCCGAACCCTGTTTCTGTTTTCGAAGATCTTGTGTTTTGATCGAGTTGTGCACTGTTTTGTGTTTTCGTAGTCTACTTTTGGACATGATTTTGATTTGACACAACTTTCACCGCACAACTTCTAGTATGTTATAGATATGACTATTGTACACGATTTGACTGTATTCTACGAAGATTTTATCGGTCGGAATTGATTCTACGTGATTTTACTTGAATAGAAAATTATCAGGACTTGATTTGATTTGGATTCTTTATATTGATAGTCTTGTATTGATGCCATGGATATTCGTTGGTAATTTGGAGAAATTCGGAATTTGTATCTTTTTGCAGGATTTTTGTGTAAATTCGATAGACTACCGTTACTCTGCCCGATTTTCGTATGATTTCTGATTTTCCCGGAATTGATAGATTGACTTGTTATGTGCATGACTATTGATATGATTGTTCTTATTGCATCGATTACTGCATTGAATTGATTGTTACTGAAAGACAAGTGGGAACCTGGTTGAACGTTGGTTGGAGATAATACCTGTACAGGATGGTGGGCCGACGGGCTTTCCTTTAAATCATAGATCACAGATCATCGATATAACGATTGGGAGTTATAAGGAGTTTTATATGCCGACGGGCGGCCGACGGGCAAAAGAGTGACGACTCTTCTTGATTGAAACCAACGTGCGGATATCTACAATAGCAATATGAATTTCTACAACAGCCTCATTGATAATGACTAGTGTTTGTGCTTGTCGAGTAAGACCATTATATGGATTTCCTGATATGCATTGATTTATCGATTTCCGACTGATTTATTGATATTGATGGATTTATCGAATTGATTTACTATCGTACGGATTCATTGATTGATCATTGAGCATTGACCCTATTGATTATTGATTATGGACATTGATATGGACATGAATAGATATAGATATTGCATTAATAGCATGGATATGGACATCGTATAGATTCATTGTATTACTGCCTATAGATTTTATAGATTCGTCATCGCTACTGTTTCTGCACTGTATTGACTGCTGTATAGATTCATTGTTCCGTATTGTTTTTCTCGATTGATTTCATTGATTAGACCGTATCGATTTGATTGACGAGTATTGATTGATTGAGTTGATTTATCGATTTGTCTGCCGCTGCATTGACTGGTTTTATTGACTATTGATGTCCGGATTGCATTGACTCATTGACCATTGACTGATACGGATTTGATAGATTGACATGCATATTGATAGCATCGCCGTGCTTTGATTTCAGTTACAGGTATTAGGTGACCTGCTGGGCTTTGTAAAGCTCATTATATGTGGTTGATATTTTCAGGTCAGGGCTTGGGAGCAGGAGATAGGGATTGATCCAGATCTTCAGGTTTTGATCTTTTGGGTCGATTGATGATTCTTTTGTACTCAGGACAGGATAGTTTCTTTACTTGTATTGTTAGTGTAGTTCCTGAGTATTGTACATGATATTTTGAGATATGAATCGACTGATATATTGATGTTTAAATTTTTTTAGATGTTTGATAGATTGTTTACTTAAGGTTTTAGATAGCTCTGGTAAATTGTTTGGGTAATTGATTGACATTCTTTCCAAGTTTGATCCTGGGGACGTGACAAAGTTTTGGTATCAGAGCAGTGTTATTGGAAGAATGGATTGTTACCAGAGTTGTAGGTTTGGATTGAGAGATTGGGTAGATTGGGTAGCTTTAAGAGCTTCATTGGCATACATCGTTGCATGTGTGTATTATTGTTCTGAATTGTGCAGGTGAAAAGATATGGATCCTCCTGCAGAATCCAGTGTACCGAATGAGCAACACAGCGCAGCTCCAGTACCTTCAGAGAGTATGATGCAGTCGGCTACTGCGATTGCACATGTAATGGGGGATGCTCAGAGCAAAATGAGTGGGAGCAAGGAAGAAGAGGTAGACAGACACTTGTAGATGTTTCATAAGCTGAAGCCTCCGTTGTTCAAAGGAGCTGTGGGACCACAGGCTGCTGAGGATTGGATCTTGAGAGTGGAAAAGATTTTTGACAGCATGTAGTGTCCGGTGAATAGAAAAGTACCTTTGGCTGTGTTTCTGTTCGAAGGAGAAGCGGAGAGATGGTGGATTGGACAGCAGAGAGAGAAATTTCAGGGGAAGACCAATGCTGAGATCACCTGGGATGAGTTCACTGCAGTGTTCAGGATGTGGTTTGTACCACCGTCAGCTCAGCGACAGATGCAGGAAGCTTTCATGAGATTGGAACAAGGCCGCAAGTCAGTGATGCAGTATGAGACCGAGTTTACTGCACTTGCGAGGTACGCTGCTCACTTGATTCCTCCTACCGAAGAAAAATGTTATAGATTTCTGCACGGATTGAACAGAGAGCTGAGGCATCCACTAGTACCTTTCCAGATCCATGAGTTTTCTGAGCTGGTGGAGCGGGCTCGATTGATAGAGATTGGTTTGGCGACACCGGTATCGAGGTACGATGATACCAGGAGGAGGAGAGATGAGGTACGACGAGATGATTCTGGTAGAGACAGAGATAGAGAGAAGAGAAGCAGGTACGAGGGTTCGAAGGGATCTGCATCGGGGTCTGCATCACGATCAGCATCGATAGTATCGTCCGGTGGTTCTGGCGCGTGCATTCACTGTGGTAAACGACATGCAGGTCGGTGCTACCTATTGACGGGACAGTGTTTTTACTGTGGACAGCAAGGACACATAGCAGCAGATTGTCCTCAGAAAGGACTGGGTGGAAGGACTGATTCTGGCACGGGTATAGGACAGCAGAGGACTATTGGCTCGATGGCCTACAGTGAAAGATCAGGGAACATGATGGATGATAAGACTGTCAGAGATCAGAGAGAGACAGTTGCGCCACGACCTCCAGTGGTGCCACGCATCTACAGTCTACAGAGTGTACAGCATCGTGAGGATTAACAACGACCAGAAAGTTCTACTGGTAAGATTGATTTGACTAACCGATTGATATTGACATATGAACATTGCATATTGACATTTGATTGTTTGCATTGTGTGTTTTGTATGGATTTCGATGAGTTTTGATTTGGATTTGGATTTCGATCGATTTGTTTTGTTGTTTTTGCTTCGTACCTGTAGGGAAATGTCGGGACGACATTTTTCTAAGGTGGGGAGATTGTGAGATCTCGTTCCCTTACTGTTCCTCTCTGAATTGGATTTTCCTCCCAGAATCGGCCAGGATGAAGTTGAGATCGTCCAGGCCGATCAGTGCATTCAAACAGCTGATTTCTGGAGCTATTTCTGGACAGGGTCGTCCAGGACGATATTGAGATCGTCCAGGATGATCGGCACTGTTCACAATACCGTCCTGATCATCGCCCTGGGAATGGTCCAGGACGATCAGAATTTGGTCTGATCGTCCCGGGACGATCGGGCGATCGGCCAGGCCGATCTGAGTATGATATAAGGAAATGAGCTCGTTTTGAGGAGAGAGAAATTCATATTTTAAAATCAGATATTTTGAGGAGAGAGAAAGAGAAAGGAAAAAAAAGAGGAAAGCTTGGTTTTGGAGGCCGCGGAGCGCTTTTCGTCCGACGCTGCTGTTGGGAAAAGTGAAGATCTCGTGGTAAGGACTCCGAACCCTGTTTTTGTTTTCGAAGATCTTGTGTTTTGATCGAGTTGTGCACTGTTTTGTGTTTTCGTAATCTACTTTTGGACATGATTTTGATTTGACATAACTTTCACCGCACAACTTCTAGTATGTTATAGATATGACTATTGTACACGATTTGACTGTATTCTACGAAGATTTTATCGGTCGGAATTGATTCTACGCGATTTTACTTGAATAGAAAATTATCAGGACTTGATTTGATTTGGATTCTTTATATTGATAGTCTTGTATTGATGCCGTGGATATTCGTTGGTAATTTGGAGAAATTCGGAATTAGTATCTTTTTGCAGGATTTTTGTGTAAATTCGATAGACTACCGTTACTCTGCCCGATTTTCGTATGATTTCTGATTTTCCCGAAATTGATAGATTGACTTGTTATGTGCATGACTATTGATATGATTGTTCTTATTGCATCGATTACTGCATTGAATTGATTGTTACTGAAAGACAAGTGGGAACCTGGTTGAACGTTGGTTGGAGATGATACCTGTACAGGATGGTGGGCCGACGGGCTTTCCTTTAAATCATAGATCACAGATCATCGATATAACGATTGGGAGTTATAAGGAGTTTTATATGCCGACGGGCGGCCGACGGGCAAAAGAGTGATGACTCTTCTTGATTGAAACCAACGTGCGGATATCTACAACATCAATATGGATTTCTACAACAGCCTCATTGATAATGACTAGTGTTTGTGCTTGTCGAGTAAGACCATTGTATGGATTTCCTGATATGCATTGATTTATCGATTTCCGACTGATTTATTGATATTGATGGATTTATAGAATTGATTTACTATCGTACGGATTCATTGATTTCATTGATTGATCATTGAGCATTGACCCTATTGATTATTGATTATGGACATTGATATGGACATGATTAGATATAGATATTGCATTGATAGCATGGATATGGACATCATATAGATTCATTGTATTACTGCCTATAGATTTTATAGATTCGTCATCGCTACTGTTTCTGCACTATATTGACTGCTGTATAGATTCATTGTTCCGTATCGCTTTTCTCGATTTATTTCATTGATTAGACCGTATCGATTTGATTGACGAGTATTGATTGATTGAGTTGATTTATCGATTTGCCTGCCGCTGCATTGACTGGTTTTATTGACTATTGATGTCCGGATTGCATTGACTCATTGACCATTGACTGATACGGATTTGATAGATTGACATGCATATTGATAGCATCGCCGTGCTTTGATTTCAGTTACAGGTATTAGGTGACCTGCTGGGCTTTGTAAAGCTCATTATATGTGGTTGATATTTTCAGGTCAGGGCTTGGGAGCAGGAGATAGGAATTGATCCAAATCTTCAGGTTTTGATCTTTTGGGTCGATTGATGATTCTTTTGTACTCAGGACAGGATAGTTTCTTTACTTGTATTGTTAGTGTAGTTCCTGAGTATTGTACATGATATTTTGAGATATGAATCGACTGATATATTGATGTTTAAATTTTTTTAGATGTTTGATAGATTGTTTACTGAAGGTTTTAGATAGCTCTGGTAAATTGTTTGGGTAATTGATTGACATTCTTTCCAAGTTTGATCCTGGGGACGTGACAAGAAGAACCGTTGTAGGCGAAGGAGGTCGGAAGGACCGTAGTTGGCAGGAGACTGTGATCAGAAAGATCATTGTTTGGCGATGGAGGTCGGAAGGACTGTAGTAGTAGGGTGGTACTTTGGTAGAACTCTAGGCCTTAGGTGGTGGTCCGGCAGAGTCTGGGCGTCATGTGGTATTTCGGTAGAAGTCCGGGCCACAGGGGATGGTTATGCAGAAGTCTAGGCCTCAGGTGGAGGTCCGACAAAAGTCTGGGCATCAAGTGGTGGTCTGATAGAACTCCAAGCGTCAGGTGGTGGTCTGGCAGAAGTCCGGGCATCAAGTGGTGGTCCGGCAGAACTCCGAGCCTCAGGTGGTGGTCCAGCAAAACTCTAGGCCTCACGTGGTGATCTGACAGAACTCTGGGCATCAAGTGGTGGTCCGACAGAACTCTGGGCGTCAGGTGTGTCACGCCCCAAGATCTAACTTGGAAAGAATTTCAAGCATTTCATCAACAATTTACCAGAGCTATCTAAAACTTCAATCAAACAGTCTAGCAAAAATCTATAACATTTAAAACATCAATGTATAATTCTATTCATATCTCAAAAGATCATATACAATACTCGGGAACTACACTAAAAACACATGAACTGAAATATATCCTGTCCTGAGTACAAAAGAATCACTAAAACCAAAAGAATAAAAACATGAAGATTCCTGATCAACCTCAATCTCCTGCTCCCTTGTCCTGACCTGAAATTATTAACCACATATAATGAGCTTCAAAAAGCCCAGCAGGTCACCTAATACCTATAACTGAAATCAAAGCACGATACTGGAAACAATATGCATATCAGTCAATCAAATCCATAACAGTCTATTGCACATGATCAATGAATCTATGCAGATACGAAAATCAAATCAATAGTCAATGCAGCGGTAGTGGAATCAATAAACAGTAGAAAATCAGTCGATCAGTCAAATCAATCGTATCAAATCGAATCAATCAAAACAATACTATCTGGTCAATTAAATCAATCGGTATGAAATCATCAAATCAATACAATAAAGCCCAGTCTATACTAACAATGAATCCAATGCAGCAGTTCAATACAGTGTATCAATGAAGCGAATCAATATCAATAAATCAGTAGTATCCATGTCCATACAGTATCTATAACAGTAGCAATGCGCAGTGATAGAATATAAATATCAATGAAATCGTACGATAACAATAAGTCTGTAAATCCGTCAGTAAATCCAAATCAATAAAGCAATAAATCCATCACGAGTCAATGTCGTACACATGCATTTCAATACAATAGTCTTACTGAACAAGTATGATCACTGGCTATAGTGCTGTTGTAGAAATCCATAGTGCTGTTGTAGATATCCATACGTTGGTTCAATAAGAGTCGTCACTCTGTGCCCGTCGGCATATCAATCTCCTTATAACTCCCAATCGTTATATCAATGATCAATAGTTTAAAGGAAAGCCCGTCGGCCTACCATCCTGTACAGGTCAATCAATCTCCAACCAACGGTTCAACCAGGTTCCACTTGTCTTTCAGTATCAATAATCAGATGGTCACATTCGTATGCATATCATTTCAAATCATCAATTTCAGAAAATCGGAAATCGTATGAAAATCCAGCGGCATAACGGCAGTATACGGAATTTACACAAAAATTCCTAAAAATCATAATATACCAAATTAATACAGAACATGCACGACAACATTATAAGACTTCTATTCTACTAAAGCAGCATCAATCAACATCCTGATATTTATCTATTCGATTAAAATCACACAGAACCCAAAATAACCTGTAGAATCGTTACAGAAAATACTCAAAACGTGTAAGAAAATCATATCAATAACATATCAAAAGTTGTGCGGTGAAAGTTTCGTCAATACAAAATACGGCGCGTTTTTCGGTAACGAAAACACAATTCTGTGCACAAAACGACCAAAACTCGACATCTTTGAAAACAGAAATAGGATTCGGAGTCCTTACTGCGAGATAAACAAATCCTCCAACTGCGTCGTCGGACGAAAAGCGCTCTGCGGGCTCCAAAACCAAGCTTTCCTCTTCTCTTTCCTTCTCTTTCTCTCTCCTGCCTTTTCTCTCTCTTCAAAAATAATCCAAAATATCTCAATTCCGATATTTATCAACACTGATCGTCCCGGATGATCCAAAATTCGTCCCGGGACGATTTGCCTCGGGCAGAATTTCGTACAGACGAAATTAAAATTCGTCCGGACGACTTGCTCTCTGGACAAATTTCGTCCAGACGGATCGTCCCGACCCTTCCAGGTTCGTACAGACGAAAATGACAGATTCTTCACAAATTTCTTCAGTTCGTCCGGAACTAAAGTCAGATCATACGGGACTAACAGCAAAAAAAAAAATAAGTTTTTTTTTTAAGGGTTTTACAAGGTGGTGGTCTGGAAAAACTCCGGGTGTTAGGTGGTGGTCCAGCGGAACTCCGGGCCTCAGGTGGTGGTTCGGTGGAGCTTCGGCCCTCAAGTAGTGGTCCGGGGGAGCTCAGAGCCTCAAGTGGTGGTTCGGCCAAACTCAGGGCCTCAAGTGGTGGTCCAGCCAAACTCAGGATCTCAAGATGTGGTCCGGTCAAGCTCAGGGCCTTAAGTGGTGGCCCGGCGGAACTCAAGGCAGTGGTCAAGGAGGAGCGAGGAGGCAAGAGCGATCTCCGATCTCTCTCTTGCTCTCTTACTAACCTTGCATTAAAAGTTGAAAAACATTAGAAAGCCCAAAAAAACCTCCGAGTCCAATCGCATGATGGTGGTGCCCAGAAAACCTTCCAGCCCATTCGACATGCAGGGGGCGAAGCTTCTACCTCCGCCGGGACCATTTCTACTACGATTCGAACCACTCAAGCCAACCAAGCCATAGGAGTTTCCGCTAGGAAATGTTTTAAATGTCATGGGTTTGGACATATCGCCTAAAATTGTCCGATCTAACAAATTATCATGTTGCTAGAAGAAGAGCATAGAGAGATTGTTGACTCCGCCCAGGTTGAGTATCACCACCTCGAAGCCAGTTTCCCTACTGATCCAACTGTTATTGCAGCAGATGATGGGCCACTCCTGGTACTTAGAAGATTGCTTGGTGCTCAAAAGGGAGAGCCTGCACAGAGGCACAACCTTTTCTATAAAAGAATAATATGCTCAAGATGTTGATTTCAAGAACATTTGGGATAAATGTCAAGCTTATTCACATCAATTTTTTCAAATCAGAGACGGATATATGTTCTTCCATAATTGTGTCTGTGTGCCTCTGTTTTCCATCTGGATTGCACTAATTTTGAAATGCCACTATAGAGGCTTGGCTGGCCATTTTAGACATGATAAAACCTTGGCCCTAGTTAAGGAGAAATTTTACTGGTCTGTCGTGCATAAAGATGCAAGCAATTATGTGAAGGGATGCAGTATTTGTAGACATGCCAAGACTATAGGAACAAATGCAGGATTGTATTTATCCTTACTCAGACCACAGGGGCCTTAGGAGGATGTCACCATGGATTTTGTATTATAAGTACCCTGAACTTAAAGAAATAAAGACTCTATCATGGTGGTCGTTGATCGGTTCTCGAAGATGGCTCACTTTGTGGCTTGCAACAAAACTCTTGCCGTCACTAAAATTGGCGACCTCTATTTTAGAGAAATAGTTCGGCTTCATGGGATCCCCAAAACCATCACCTTCGATCGTGATGTCAAATTTCTCAGTCACTTTTAAAAAAAATTGTGGGGAAAAATGGGAAACCGACTGCAATTCAGCCAATTAGCACATCCACAGACTAATGGTCAAATTAAAACCGTCAATCGGAGCTTGGTGAACTTACTACACTGCTTTGTGGGAAAACATATTCGACAATGGGATTTGATTTTGGTCTAATTTGAATCTTCATTCAACTGGTCTCCCAATAATACTACCCGGCACAGTCCCTTCAAGATCGTCTATGATAGTAACCCCTTGACCCCACTTGATTTAATCCCTATATTAAACCCCACTACCTACAATTCTGAAGAAGAACAAAGAAGTATAGAGATAAAAGAACTACACAAGCAAGTCCGAGAAGAGATTATCATACAGTACAACAAATACCAGGCAAGAGCAACTCAACACCAAAAATCAATACAGTTCAAGGAAGGAGACGTCTTGATCCAACTGAGGAAAGAACGGTTTCCAAGAAGCTTAAGCCTAAAGCCGACAGGCCTTTTAGAGTTATTAAGAAAATAAATGACAATGTCTATCAAATTGATCTTCCTGGTGATTACAAATTTTGATAGTATTTAACATAGCTGACTTTACCCCTGATTTTAATCTTGAGTCTTCTCCCACCCGTTAGAATGACGTCGGAGCTTCTCAAAATAAAATTTAATAATGTGTTGTTGGGTGTGTGTGGGTCGGCAATGTAGCTCTTAACACAGTATAACCTTCTTCTGTTATTTTAGTATATATAGTCTCTCTTAGAAAGAAATAAAATAGTTTTTGAGTTTTCTGATCCAGAAGGTAGAATCTATTTCTTGGAGCGTCCTCTGTTTTATGTATCCTGATTAATTTTTCAGGTGGTGAAGAGGTAGGGTTGAACAGTCCAAAGATAGGAGCGGTCGAGGTGCTTTCCTGAGTCTGATTGTGTTCAGCTAGTCGTCCCTTCCATCACGTACTGATCCTCTGTGGCGGTCCAGCCTCAAGATGTTGCCACTGCTACAACTGTTGTGAGAACTTCCTCTCTACTCTCCTCTATTGCAAGAGCTTCTCCTTGCTATGGCTTAAAACATAAGCTTTTCTCCCTTTTCTTCTATTAAAGTGTTGTTATAGGACACCTCAACACAATGAAATCATCTTTTTTATATAATACTTAAATTTGGTATGTAATAAGCATTAATTTATTACGTAGATGGTGGTATCATAATGTAGATGTTAGATAGAAAATGATAAGAAATACATTTAGGTAAAAGGTAGCTGATAGAAGCTTGTATAAGTTAGATAAAGATAAATTTCTCTTCATATCCTATCACCCAGAAACTAGAGTTCCAAAGGAGGCAGCATGCACACAAATTGTAGGTGAAATATCATAAAACATTTATAAGAGTTTTAAGCTGTATAACTTAAGAAATGTGAATATAGGAATTATGCAGTAATTGTAGCAACACGCTTATCATGAGGCCAAATAATCCAAAAAAAAAAAAATGGAAAACATGAAGGACATAATGTCGTCCCCTAAAGCATGCTTTTACTAGAATAATATCCAAGTAAATCCAAGGAAAAAAAACATATTTTGGTTCCAAGAAATGACTCGATCACACCAAAATGTTAAACAACAAATACCATAAAGATGGCATATTGAACAGATGATTCAAAAAGAGTTAACAAAGGAATACAAAATCAATAAAAAAAAAAACAGACATCTCAAGGGTGTTGAAGAATACATACTCTTGGCCGATATTAAAAGTGAAGGACATGCAGACCAAATAATACCATTCTGCATCTGTCAAATCTTCAGGAGATAATGAAGCAGACGGCCTGTTTTGCTGATTGCAATCACCCGTACAAAGGGACTCATATAACTCTCGCAATTGTTCACTCCTCTGTAGACCCATTTGATCCTCTGTACAATCCATTTGTTGAGTGGTCTTCCGAGTCTTGATGCCACCATTATAGTATCCATCATTCCACTCTAATGACCTATGAACCATCAACGCAATTACAATAAAAACTACATAGTAGGCTATAGAAAACAAACATCAAAGAGTAAAAGATAACTTGTAGATAATAAACCATCTAAGCATAATATGCTTCCCAGTCCAATCAACCTATGTAATCATTTTTAGCACAAAGAGCCGTTGGAGGACTCTTTATTATCGGACATTTCTTCAATTCTAAAATCACTTTCCATGCAAAAGAGATGGAAACTGATGATAAGTAGCCAAAATCTTGACACAATCTACAAAGGTATGACTGCCCTCATTTGAAAAGAGGACATAAATTTTAATGATTTCTTTAAATTCTAAATGAAACCTGAAGGACTTCGTTCATTTCAAGCACCATCAACAAGATTTAAAATGCTCCTTCATATTCAATTTTAGCAAATATTTCACTAAGAGATAAACATAAGATCCAGCCTAAAAGGCTTCCTCAACAACATCCTGTTAACATATAAGCATGTCATGAATATGCCTTAAAAAAGCTCAAAAAAGTTCAACATCATAACCAATATTTCCACTATCTAAAAAAAAACTCATAAAGCCATTCAATAAAGAAGTAAAATAAAATAAAACAACAGCAAAAGAAAATATAAAAACAAATGAGATTGTAATACAGAGATATTCAGTTTTCTACATACCCTTCATCTCTGCTTGACTTAGACCAGAAGATGCCATAAGTCCACTGTATTCTCCTAACACAAGCAGCAAGCTGCTTCGTGAAATGCTTTCGCTGCAGGTCTTCTTGGCTTTGCATCTCAGTCTCCATTGCAGGGAAGTCACCCTACCCTACTGGAATAATCTTACTGACAAAAATAAAATTAAACATTTTACATTTGAGGGAAACATGCCTCAAGATTAAAAAAAAAAAACTAAAAATTAAATCTTGTAGATTGAAGAAAAAAATCTATCAACTGAGAACAAAAGAGGAATTACCAATTTATGATCCACATAGATCGAATTCAGATACTCACCAAAAACAGTTCTGTCCAACTTTATATGAACTAAAACCCAAAGAAACCATGGATGAACACCAAAAACCAGTTGCAAAACCAGAATCATAGCAAATAATAGAGACAAAAGGAGATTAGAACACGAATATAATTTAATCGTTTATTTTTTATAGAAATATCTTTCAAACTTTTTTTTTTATAAAATGTGTATCATAAGTTTAAATTCATTCTAATCCATTTTTAAATCAGGAGCTCCCAATACTTTTTTTTTTTTTTTGCAACATTGACAGTAAAAGATCTGTAATCTGTTTCTATAATAAAATTATTTAAATTTTGAGCGATTTAGCACGCAATATCCAAGCTCCAACCTCGGACTGGAGGAAATAGGCAAGGTCCCCCTGACAAATACAGGTGAGCGAAAAAGAGGATTCTCCCAGGC
This sequence comes from Dendrobium huoshanense, assembly GCA_016618105.1. Lineage (NCBI taxonomy): Eukaryota > Viridiplantae > Streptophyta > Magnoliopsida > Asparagales > Orchidaceae > Dendrobium > Dendrobium huoshanense. The sequence goes on along the minus strand of CM028353.1, from coordinate 34,899,493 downwards.
CAATATAAAAATTAAAAAACAGAAAAGTAATTACGATCTGCAACCACCTTTCAGCTTGTTCTTCGGCCAGAAGTTTCAGCGGGTTGAAGACTTTCAACTTTACACAAACGAAGAATCGATTCAAAGCAGACTGTAACTTGTGCCCAAAAGAAAGATACAGAATCGCAGTTAAAAAAAGAAAAGAAAAGACACAATTTTTACCTTATTTCTTAATTAATATCAAAGAGTTCTTTGATATGCTAAACGAAGCTCGTCAGCTTGCACCGGAGCTTAGACACTCCTACAGCATCATACCTACGGCAGCGAATGAATGCCCATTAATATCAGCAACATGGCTTACCACGCTTTTCTACCCAATGTTAAATCATAGAGTAAAAGTAATAGTGAGTGCCATCACCTTAGCTCAGGAAGTAGCACAAATATATCTAAATCATATGATCATAACTATCAAATCAATATTCATCTTACACATATAAAGCAAAAGCATATTTCTGCACGCATAGTACATCAACTTTTTCCTAAGGACTACAACTACTTTTTCCTAGTCCATATATGTAATATTTTACACTGTAAAATGTAAGCGGTAATTTTCTTTATCTTTCATATATTCTGCTACTGTTATACTCCATAAGATAAGCGTATGCAGCATTAGTTTCTTCATGGTATTAGAGTCGTGATACGATACGGTATATATAGTATGAAGTAGTCTGCAACTTCACAACTCAATTACAGTACACAGCTCAACTCCTTTGATCCTCACACCCCTTCTTCTCTAAAATTTTTCATCTCCAATGTCAAAATAATAGCTCTCACACAACTCTCAAATGATACCTACTCCATATGAAAATTTCATATTCTAAAGCTTTTTTCAGAGAATGGATTCTCCAGATTTCTCTACGGTACAACCCCAATACCTCTGCCTAACATTTTCAAACAAGATTCCACCATCAGTATAAACCCTGCTTATAGATTATGGCTTCTCATCAGCCAAAATCTGCAAGTTGCTCTATGCTCCACTCTTACCTCCTCCATTCTCTCCTATGTTCATCATCTTAACATATGTTGTGACATATGGAACACTTTAAAATTAAACGCCATCTCCAGGCCATTAACAGATCATGCGTTATACAGCTCAAAATGAGCTACACATCATTTTCATGAAAAACTCATCCATTACCAGATTTCTTACTGAAAACACTTACTGAACATATATCAACTGTCGGATCTACTGTTGATCCCAAAGATATAATCCTATACATCCTTAATGGTCTACCACCACAATATCAAACATTCAAAACATCAATCCACACCCAACTTATGGCTATAAGTCTTGACAATTTCGTCTCTTCTCTTCAGTGAAGAGATCAATATCTCCATATATATATATATATATATCACCAAAGATTCAACCAAAATGAATCTATCTCAAAACCCATCTTATCAACTCTACACCTGTCATGGATGAGGAACTTGAGATCGAACTCATTTCTTATTGAATACCTCTCCTCGAACCTTCATCAACACTCAACTAGCCTCCACACCGCCTGTATGTCAAATCTGCAACAAAAGAGGCTACTCTGCTTTGAATTGTTGGCATTGATTAAATGTCAATTGTACAGCTCCATCAGTTGTTTCCACACCCAAGGCCATGGTAGCCTCCTCCATTCTCCCTCAAAATGATCGAATGGATCCTTGATTATGGAGCTTCATCTCACTTTACATCAAGCATTGAAAATCTCATCGTACCGACAAACTACACAAGAGCTAATCAAGTTACTATTGGAAACAATATTAATACACTCATCATAGAGGACAAGGCTTACTACTTATTCCTACATGTAAGTTACTTTTATCTCAACTTCTTCATACTCCTCATATATCTCACAATCTACTCTCAGTATACAAGCTCGCTCATGTTAATAACCTTTACATTTATTTTGATGCCTTGGGTTTCAAAATGCTTGATCAGCACCACAACTATAACCATCAGGGACCCACCCGTAATGGCCTATACCCATCCAAAAGCTCTCACCATGTCTCTCTTGCTCGGCCTTCGTTGGAACAGATGTCTCAGCCATCCTCACACACTAAACAGAATAATTATCTTCAAAAACAATCAAGAGCTACAAATTCCAGCTCAATTATCTTCATGTTTTTCTTGTATGGCCTCTAAGAACCACAAATTATCTTTCTTACCTTCTAGCAATCTCAAATGTACTCCTCTAGCTCTCTTACACTATGATATATAGGGTCCCTCCCCAACTATATCTTCTTAAGGATAAAAATATTATTTACTACTTATTGATGATTTCTCTCGATATGCATGGATGTTTCCCATGAGAGCAAAATAAGAGTTATACATACTTTCATTCAATTCAAGCAACTTATTGAAAAACAACTCTCATCTCAAATAAAATGTATTTGCAATGATCGTGGTATTGAATACATCAATCACTCACTTAAATTGTTTCTTTAAACTCATGGTATTCTTCATCAAACTAGCAGCCCATACACCCCTGAACAAAATGGTCTAGCTGAGTGCAAGCACCGCCACATCATTGAAACCACATTAACCTTACTTCACGACGCCCATCTTCCATATCATTTATGGCCAAATGCAGCTCTCACAAAATTGTACTTAATCAACTACATTGTGGGCTCCGAAAATTTGGCCCTGGCCTCCGCCCGCTTTTTCTTTTTATTAGGCGAGGGAGTTTTAATGGATATGTTCCGGGGTAAATTTTGGAAGGAATATGGGTTTGTATATAAGACACTACCCAGAGATTTTGCCCTCATTTTGCGAGGACTTTATGATCTGAGGTCTGGTTTCCTATAGGCACAAGCCCCTATAGTTAATTACCCCTCTCAATCATGAGAGAGAACTTTCGATTAAGGCTAGTCGTCGATCAGATACGTATGGAATACATGTTATCTGGCATATAGTAGCAGCATTGATTTAGATTTGGAAATTGTGTCTGAATTTGGGTAATGTTGGAAAATTTAAGAATTTGGAAGATTGGAAGATTTGAGAAATTTGATATTTAAAATAGAAATTTCACTATCCTACACTTAAAGCGGATGGTAGGGGAATGGATGATAGACCCGATCAAGATCTCATGGTTCTGTCTTCCCGGGCCATCGTGGTCCCTGGTCTACTTAGTCAGAGGAAGTAGTCGACCCAACCTGACAGAAGGATCATTGTCGGCAGCCATGGGTTGCTTCGTCCAAGGGGACCTTGTAGACTGGGGTTGAATAATTGTCTAAGGGGACAAATTTGAATCCACCTTAGCTAACAGAGGGCTTTGTGCCCTATCGATCATATCCTATTGATTCATATCTCAAGGATTTAACGCCATTAAAGAGCGAATTGGCTCTGGCCATAACCGCTATCTGTGGTGCCATTTGACGGCAAAACCACTCGGTTCAGAGGGCCCCGGGTCATAACCGTTTACATGCAGTGCCATTTTGCAGTGAAATTTCCGGTTAGAGGACACGTACAACGTCCTTACTGCCAAGAGATTGTTTGAGAATGGATCCTAGTGATATTTTCGACTAGGCATTTGGCTCTTTGTGAGCTAAAGTTTATTTGAATTTGTCCACCCCAGCAGACTGTTGCGGAGGGTGGATGGGCTTTGCTTTCAGTGATTGATAGTTTATTTCAATTTTAAATATTTTGAGATTTTTGGGATTTTGAGATTTTTGGATTTTTGGATTTTGTGGAGTTTTGGATTTTTGGGAGACATTTGAAAATATTTGAGAACCCCTTCAGTTGAGATATACATTCAACACGGCCATCATCGGGGTGTTCGGGGTTATTTCCCTTTGTTGATTAAACCTTGTCGACCCTATCAACTTGTCAATAAGGGATCGGGTTTCGTAGGCTTTATGCCCTTGATAGTGAATTCTCATCGTTATAGGCATTAAAGGCCTAATTTGAATGTATTAAGATAAATATACCGGTCGCCGCAACCGTATATTTGTTCAATTGTTCGAACCCTGTCGACTCCTATTGATCCGTATAGAAGGATCGGGTTCGAACATGAATTCACTTATCGACCCGCGCAGCATCCCTAAATGTCACATGTGTACCAATAACAAGCTCGTCGGGGCCCATGCGTGTTGAGAATACATTTCCCCCTTTAGTGTACCTATGTGTATACAATTTATAGTGCACGTGTAGGTGGTATTTTTGGAATATTTATAGACGTCTTATGTCTGCTTGTACGGATGTTGCAGATCCGGTGGGGTGGCGTAGCAGCTTCTGGATCAGTTATCTGCTTCTTTGTACAGGTGGACTGTCGTACACTACTTGTTGCTTTTTGTAGGTGGATCGTAGTGCACTAACGAGTCTCCTGCTTTAGGGTCGTATGAGCTCGCACTTGTTATTTTCTTCTTGCATTATAATTTTTTATCCTTTCAGTACATCCGCTACTACTGCATCCAGATATGTAGATGTATTTCTTCACAGACTGAAATTGACTTCAGGATACTGTATTTACTGAAGTCTTTTTGCATCTATCCCTGGGTGACATGTTATACATACATCTGTATTTGTTGAGGGATTGTATGTATTGCAGATTTTTCATTCTTGATTGTAGAAGACTGATATATCTGATTGATGCTGAGTGGTTATTGACTGTATGGGTGATTTAGCATCCACTACACATTAATGATCATCACCCATAAGTGGACTTCTATACGAGTGAGGACTCCTCGTTCATTTGTGAATGTTCACATTCATCATACACATCACTATATTCATTTGTAGGAAATTCCATGTACTGATTGTAAGCATATTTTAGAACTCCTTCAGGTTTGCTTGTGGAAAACACATTGGGTGTGCAACGAATCTTTTACAGTAGATCATATGAGTTTGTATGCTCGTATGCCTTTGCACTTGTTACATATCGAATCCCCTCCATTTGTAAGACTCAACATATTTGACTTCATTTTGCTCTTATGTTCATAACAGATGAGCATAATTATTTCCATATAAACGAGCCATATTGAATATTACAAGTCTTCTACTATCATAGCTTGCTTGATGACATTTGTATTTGGTTAGGAATTCATGATGGCTCTTTAATGTTCATTAGAGATTTCATGTCATAGCTTCTAGGTAGAGATCTTATTGATCTATCCTTGCAAGCAAGTTGTGTTATCCTCTTATTAGCATCATATTTTGTCATGAGATTTGATTATATTATTGCTTAAGAGAAATTTCTTTGCTCCCCCTTCATCTTAGTTGCATTCAACTTGATTCTTGCTTGCATGTTGATTATCCCATATATTTCATTTGAGTTATGAGTTTCAAGTTTAACTTGAGTTTATGCCCAAGTTCAAATCTAACTCTTCTTGATTGAGTTTGATTTAAGTCCTTATTGTCTTGTAAAATTCAAGTTAAGTTCAAATGGTTCAAATTATGGCTCTCTTGAATCAAATGAGACTCAAAGGCAAGCCTTATTGTAGTTTAAGTTCTAAGTCCACAAATAATCTTGTTAAGTTCAAGTGGCAAGTTTGTCCACTTGATTCAAGTTCAAGCGTAGTTCAGGCTTAAGATGAGCCTCTTCCCTTCATTCGAGTCCCCTGTAGTCCTTGCAAGTTCAAGTCCTTGCTTGAGTTCAAGTGCTCATGATTATGATTGAATCTGATTCTTTGTTCAAAATTAGGTCCAAGTTTGAACTTATTAGATTCAAGCATATTTTGTTAATTATTTGCTTTGTGTCCAAATACAAGTCCATTTCACTGTTCAGATTCAATGTCAAAGTTCTAGTTCACATGCAAGTCCCCTGTTATCCTTTGAGTTCGTTCAAGCTCAAATATCAGTTCTATGAGTTCAATCAAGTTCTTTTGATGTTCAATCAAGTCCCAAATTGAGTCCTCTTGCACTTTGTTCCAATGTTCATTTCTTTAATGTTCATTCGATTAAGTTTGATTTTAAGCTTGATTGTATGCTCAAGTTATATCCAAATTAAGTTCCAAATTTTTTTGTCCAAGTCCCAAATTCCAGTGAAAATTTCGGCAACCTCTCGGCGTCTCCCCCGTTTAAGGAAAAACTACGGAAAACTGGGCCTCCCGCCACGCTAGAGAAAAGTGTGCACGGTAGGTGCCCTCATACGAGGACACCGCGGCCATAAAATTTTGTTCCCCCACCACGCCAGAGAAAGGCGTGCATGGGTCTTCGGTACCTGTTGCAAAAGAGAAGCAGTCATTTCCCCGCAAGCAGTTACTTATGAGAATCTCAGTCTCGTCGTAGGCACCGCACCGGGTTCCCTTCCCACCACGCTAGAGAAAAGCGTGCATGAGTTGGTTTCCCAGTTCGACACTAACATCGAGAATAAGATTTGGAACCGAGTGTCACTCTCCTACCTCGCCGTAGGTGTCGCGCCGGTTGCCCCTCCCACCACGCTAGAGAAAAACGTGCATGGGCAGACCACCGACTCGACACGCATGCCGAAGTAAGAGAGAGAACAAAGGTTCGAAAAATTAAAAGAGCATTTTTTTTTCTTTTCTTTTTTTTGCTTTCTTTTCTTTTCTTTTTTTTTTCTTTTTTTTTGTAACTCTCTTTTTTTTTTTTTTTTTTTTTTTGTAACTTTTTTTTTTGTAACTCTCTTTTTTTTTTTGCTTGCTGCTTTTTTTTTTTTTTTTTTTTTACAAATCTCTCTTTTTTTTTTTTTGTACAAATCTCAAAATTTATCAGTGTTCAATGACATTTGCTCAAAGACTGAACAGACAATATTCTCCACATTGTTTTGATTAAAAAAAATTTATCTTTAAGTATATATAGTTTTGAAAATATATTAATTTTCTTTGAGAAATATTTAATTTTGGAATTTTGAAATTGAACACTCTATTATGAACAATATATCGCCTCGAAAGACGAATATATCGTTCCCTAATGGGTTCGAATTTCAAAGTTTTAAATTTCCCAAAGATAATTAATTAAAGATTTTTGAAAGATTTTAATTTTGAAAATCAATTCTGGGTTTCTAAATCTCCTACGAGCGCAAGCCCTCGTAGTTAATTACATCGTAGGAGAAATTGGAATTTCCCTACGAAAACTCTCGATTAAAATAGCGGTATAAGTTTCATTTTGGATTTTCAAAGATCGATATCAAAGGAAGAAAAAGGTTAGAATTTTCAATCGGGATTGGATCAATGTTGAACAGTTGTTTCTGGAGTCGAAGGAAGAGTAGTAGGGAATGTTTTGGGATTCTGAATTACTTCAGAAAACACTCCAACTAGGTCTAATTGTTAGGCTTGTATTTGATTGAAAGAAGATTTTTAGTTTAAGTGATTCGTTTTATTAGAAATTTGGGATTCAATTCCCGAAAATTGAGGTCTTATGGCCCGAGCCAGCCTCAGAACCTAAGTCTAAATTGGGCACTAAAAAAATAGCACCCCGAACCTAGCTAGTGCAATGCGAATCTGGTCTTACCCCGGCCTGGATTGGGGAGCCAGCTAAACCACCTAAACGATTTAAAATATGAGTCCGGTCTTTTTGTAGAGTGGTAGGGACGTTGTTTAAGAAAAGTTTTTGAGAGCGGGGCCGACATCTAGAGCGGATCCTAATTGGCCCCTTTGACTTATGTTGGGTATTCGATGTCTAAGTAATGCAATTAAATATTAGACTCTTTTAAATGTGTTGCTAATGCGATGCATGCTAATTGACTCGATTGAATGCAGAATTTGTATGTAGCAGTTTAAAAATTTTTGGCTTAGAAAATAGATTTTTCCCTAGAGATTGCATAACATCCCCTTGACAGATCGGCACCCTCATAGGTCAGGTGGCCTGCCAGAACCCGCAGGCGGGGAGATGCCTAACAAGGTCGAGAAGGTATAATATGAATGCATGAAAAACCCTCGGCGAGTCCGAGCTTACTTCTTAGGACCGTTTAGAGTTTCTATCTTATCTTAAAAATTTTATTTAATTAAAGTAGAAAAATTTTGACAGACCCCTAAGAGCCTAAATTCGAATTCCAGGTCAAATCAAATACGGCATGCAAGTAAAAAGACTAGAAAAGCAGGAGTTCTAATGCGAAATCAATTAAATAAAATCAATTAAATATATCAATTTGAATGTCCATATGGCAAGTGCCACTCATTATTACATCTCAAAAATTACAATAAATTAAAGTGGCCGGGCACCACTGACTACAACCCGGATTTCTAATCCTAAATCAAATGATTTTGAGACTTGGGATTCTTCTCGTTGTCCAATCCTTCATCTTCTCACGAACATCTCGATTCGTCGGTTCAGGATATCCAAATGGAAAGAAACTCCCCCTTGATCGGGGTGTTATCTTTCCTCTTTGGATACTTGCAAAGTATCCTAATTTGAATTCCAAATGGAAGAAGACTCTCCCCTTTAGGGATGTCTTCACCTCTTTGGAATTCAAATCGGATATTCATATCCCAATCTCAAAACATTTTAAAGGAATACAACCTTAAATGAATTAAATTTACATTGATAGAAAAAAGAAAATCTAGACTCGATCCTGCAAGGTTATCCTAATAATCAACAGTTGTATATTCAATCCCAAGCAGTTATAATATGAAAATTTAAAATGCATTTTTTTTTAGCCACACTTGGCCATGCTCTTTTATTCAAAGGGGGTCTTAAGCGCGGCAGGTACCTGTGCAAAGAGTATATATTTTTATTAACTGCCCCCTTTAATTTTAGCTCCTTGTATGAGCATGGCCACCTGCATAAGATTGCACAAATATATATATTTCGTTCCTAGCCTATGGGCAGGTCTAACGCACAATCAAACATAGAGTGCAGAAAGCAAGTAAATAAACATATCAATTCTACACTAGCAAACAGCATGCAGTAAAAGCTCGAAAAACTCGTCACACAACTGCAGAAAGTAAAACACCGGCCTATCCTAAGGCTAAAGTCAGTGATCCTAGCAAACCATCTAAAGTGTGTGAGGTAGGTCGTGTGGTTTTGATGTATCCTAATTAGGATTATTAGTTAAAGTTATCTAAAGTTTGATTGGTTGGAAGGTTTAAGGGATTTAAGTTTGAATTTAAATATTAATGGCTTGAGGTTAATTTTAAGATTCATTTAATTATTTTTTGGATATCACCTTTGTTTCACACCGAGGCCGTGAAGTTTATTTCACCTTCCTTGGGGCTAAGTTAATAGCCTCGTAGGCCTGGGTTACCCAGTGGTACCCGATATGATTAAGTATTTTAGATTGATTAGGGCTTAAGAATAAATGAATTTTATTAGAAATATTTGGTTGCTGAATTTTAAGATTGATTTATTTAAATTTGCCATTAATTGATTCGTGGCGTTGTGCCACCAGGCTCGAGGAACCAGCCTCCTTAGGACACGTAGCCCCGCAGCCCGGAGTAGTCCAGCCGATAAACCAAATTAATGTAGTTAAATTAAAAGTTTTAAAAGGTTAGACACTTAATAATTAATCTATTTTTAAGGTTTGACACCCCTTGGAATCCATTCGTGGCGTTGTGCCACCAGGCTCGAGGAACCAGCCTCCTTAGGACACTTAGCCCCGCAGCCCGGAGTAGTCCAGCCAGTAAACTTCATCTTTAGGATGCTTGTTGTGTTTTAAAAGGTTTGTTGAATGTTTTAAAGATTAAGTTAACATTTTCTGGAATTTTGGAATAATTTTGAATTTATGAATTTTTTGAATATTTTAATGATTTAATTAAAGGGTTGAAAATTGACTTTTTGATTAAGTTCAAATTCTGGAATGTTTGTATTTTATTAAAATACTAGACCTTACTACGATCAGTTAGAAGGTAAGCACGTTGAAATCGGATTTTTCTACATTTTATTACGAAGGTTTGAAGTTTTGAACTAGATTTGAACTAGATTTGACCGGTTTGTTGACTTTTTGAAATATTACAGATTTCTGGAGTTTAAGATTTTTAATAAATATTAGGCATTAATAGGAGTTGAATGCAAGTGAGTTTGGGTGATTTTGATTTTTCTGGAATTAGTTATGAAGTTTTAAAGTTTGGGTAATTATTGAATTTTTGAATTTGTTTAATTAGAGGGCCATTTTATGATTTTCCTCCAAATGAATCCCAAACTCCTTGAAATCAACTCCAAAGGTCAGAAATGACCTAAGGAGAGATTCCCAAGTGTTTGGGAAATTTTTGGAATTTTTAATATTTTTTTTATTAATTAAATGAATTAAATATTGATTTTCACTTAAAATTAGATTAAGGTTCAAATTGCTGTCAAATAATTTTGGTTTTAATTTTCATGGGTTAAGGGTTTAATTCTAGTCAGTTAGAGGGGTTAAACATAATTTTTGGATTTAAAATGGATTTATTACATTTTTCGGAAGGTTTAGAGGCTTAATTAAGGGTTTAAGACTTAGAAAATTAATTAGGGACCTTAATGATTTCCAAATTCAGTGAAACTTTTCCTAGTGGCTGTACATGTCACTAAGTTTATGTGTTTGAAGTTCCAAGTCAAATGGAAGTGGATCCTAATTATTGAAAATATTCTAAGTTTTCTAAACATGTCCTTAATTATTGTCCTTAATGTCCCTAAGTTTGATAGGTTTGAATCAAAATTTCTCTAACCCTTTAACTCAACATAAGCAAAATTCAATCACACCAAGCAAATCCTAAATCTAGGAGAGCCTTAAAACTAGGTGCAAGTGTGTGCACAACCTAATCATACAAATATTGATGGTAATTAAGAGAATAAAGTTTTGATTAGTGAATGATTAAGACCTAATCACTCACTAATCATTCCCCAAAGACTTCTATTCACATATTCAAACCATGCTTAAAATTTTGACAAACCTCTCAAGATTTAAGGATTTAAAAAAATATAGATATAATTTCAAAATTAGTTTTCAAAGCAAATGCATATAAATAAGCTTATAAATGCATAGGATATAAGTTTAAAAATAGATAATCAAAATATTTATCAAAAATAAAATTTCAATAACTTGAGAGATTTCTGATTTCAAGGTTATTAAAAAAAAAACTAATTTTAAAATAATTAACATAATATTTAATTAAATATTAAAGAAATTCAAATAATTCAAATTAATTGAAATGACTTAAGTTTTGAATAGTGAAAATAGTTTTGAATTAAAATTTTCAGCTTTCTCAAAATTTTGAAAGTATTTAAATTTATTTTAATTAAATAATATTTAAAATATCCAAATAATCAATATTTAAAACTGCTCAAAATATATATAATATTTTTAAATGATTCTAATTTTAAATTAATGGTCTCAGAAATCTGAACAGTTTGATATAAAATACTTATTTTTCTGACAAGTATTTATTTTTTAATTTTTTTTGAAGTTTCAGTAATTAAAAATAACTAAAAGACTAATTAATCCTTAATTAATGTAATCTGGCGGCGGGATTAACACGTGGCGCTCGCTGGTTGGCGGGATCAAACCGCGGCCAATGATTGGCATTCAATGCGTGGCAGCGGCTGGGGTCCACGCGGCTTTCACTTAAACCAGTCAGCATAACCGGCAGCCGTTCGATCTCCCGTGGAAATGAAACAACGGCTCAGATGATATCACGCGATCTGAGCTCATAGAGAAGGATCAGACGGCGGGATATCAATCCCGCTGTTTCAAATCAACGGTCCAGAAGCCGTTGGACCAAAAGCCGAGCGCCAAATCAAATACACGGCTGGAACAGAGCGTCGAACGGCTTGATCTGGACCGTTGATCGAGCGATCAACGGTCCAGAAAACGTGCATGCGTCGGAGACTACTAGTAACGCCCTAGGACTCGTTTTTTCGCTCGTTCTCTCGATCCGATAGACGAAAATAAATGAAATTTTAAACCTAGATAGCCTACGTGAACAGAAACAATGGGGAAATGTTCTCACGGCCTAAGATGCATTAAATAAAAATCTATTTAAACTAGATGTCCTAAGCTAGGGTTAGAGTTTTACAGCGATTCAAAGGACGGTTTGGACCGTTTTTGGATTCTCTGAACTTGTAGACTGTCCACGCTTATTTGTCCTGTTGAATCCACGCTCCAATGCTCCACGAATCGCCTTGTAAAAGCCTTGGAAAGATCGGACGTTAGCTCGCCGGAGGATCGCCGGCCACCGCTTTGACCGGCCGGATTTGAATGGGGATGAGTTGGGAAATGTCAGGGGAGCTCAATGGAAGAAGGGGCTGGGCTTGAGAGGGCTTAAGTGGAGAGAGAGGGTTAGGGTTAGAATGATCCTTCAAAAGAGCCTTTTGCCCTATTCAAACCTCCCCCAGCCAAAAGGGACGGCTGGGATTGACTCCTAGGGCTTCCAGATGCTGCCACCTGTCCCTGGGAAAGCTGGGAGGCTGCCCCAAAGGCTGGACACGCCTCATTTCCATTGGGTGGTCTTGGGTGAGTGGGGGGGACCATTGCCTCTTAAGGCTAAACCAGAGCCTGAGCTTGGTTAGGGGGCCTTGAGTGAGCTTTAGATCTCATTAGGAACTAACCTAGCTGCCTAGATCAGTTGGAGGGAGGCTCACATGTGAGCTTGACCATGGGACTCCTCCATGAACCGTTGTTGACCAAATTGACCGGTCAACAGGTCAAAGGTGCTGAGGTGGCAGCTGACTTGGCATGGGGAGGAGTCCAAGGGCTGAAGTGGTGGGTCAATGGGGGTTCAAGTGAGTTGAAATGGGTTGAGCCAAGGGATTTGACTACTCAAATGCTTGTTGACCATGAGTTGACTGGTCAACTCTCAAAGAGACTGCTGATGTGGCAGCCTAGAGGTCCTAGGGATTGAGTAGGTTGGATCATAAACAAAGTCAAGGGGAAGGATTTGAAGGTTTGAATTGATTTGGGGTTTGAAATAAATTTGACCAACTCATAGAGTTGACTTAGTCAACTCTAAATGGGTTGGATTGGCCAAAGTTTAAAACATGGTTGGACCACATTTGGAGTTGATTTTGGAGCTAAGCAATGGATTCAATGGGTTGAATGAGCTAAAATAGCCCATTAAAGCCTTAAGGGAATTTTGGGTCAACCTAGGTTGACTGGGTCAACTGGGTTGACTCAAGGGGTGGGTCCAAGCTGGGCAAACTTAAAATGATGTTTGAAGTCTGGTATAGGTGTTTTCGAGGATTGAATGGTTCATTCTGAGTCAAAAGGGCTTAATGGGCCCCTAATGGGCCCTTAAGCCAAAATTGGTTGACCTGGTCAACCGACTGGGTTCAGGGTCTGGAAATGGGTTCAACAAATTCAAAATGTCCTCCTGAGTCTGCTGGATGTGGTCCCAGGGTCTGGAGGGGTCAATTTGGTCAAAATCACTATTTGAACCCTTAAGGGCTTGTTTGGTCAACCTAGGTTGACTTGGTCAACCAGGTTGACCCAGGGTCTGGACTTGGGCTCAACAGGTTTCAAATGACATTCCAAGACTAATGGAAGTGGTTCCATGGCCTGGGGAGGTCATTTGGGTCAAAACACCCATTTGGACCCTTAAGGGGTCACTTGGGTCAACTAAGTTGACTTGGTCAACCAGGTTGACCCAGGGCTTGGAAATGGGTCCAACAAGTTTGGTTTGATATTTGGAACTTGCTGGAGGTGGTTGCGTTCAAATCGGAGTTCATTTGGTTTGAAAACACCATTTGAGCCCCACAGGGGTATTTTGGTCATTTTGACCCATGGTCAACTAGGGGTCAAACTAGGTCAACCAAAATGCAGTTTACTGCTCAGTGAGTCATAATTAAGGGCCTGGAAGTAATTAGAGGCTTTGGAGAGGGCTCTAAGGTCAAAATCCACTGGGTGGTAGATCCAGTGGCATATGCCGTAAATATTTGAAGGTTTTACAGCCTATGGATTTTGATTAAGTTTCTGGGGTTAGAGACCTCGGAATGGGCTCAAATTTGGAGGGTTGCCTCCAGAAACATGTCCCATCAGTATGCAACTGACAGACTCTGAATCGGAGGTCAATTGATTGATTTTGAAGTGTTTGAAAATTTGCTGAAAAAGGCTTTTAGGACTTGGCCTTTTAGCATTGGATTTGGGTCTGGATTCTGGATTTGAACTGGATTGGATTGGAATTTGAATTGAACTAAGGTCTGGACATCTCCTAGGGTCTAGAATAGATCCTAATATCTGGATTGGTCTGGAAGAATCCTAGGGTCTAGAGTAGATAGAAGGGCCCTAGGATCTAGATTGATGTAGGGTCAGGATTGATCTGGAGTCTAGATAGATCCCTAGTGACCTCATACAAATATGAGGTCAACAAATGGACCCCCAATATGTGTAATAGAACGAAGTTCTATTGCACATATTGGCGTTGACCGAAAAAGGTCAAGTCCGGAATTTTGATTCTAAGGGAAGGAAGATCGATCCCTGAAGAATCGGAGTTTGATCTGGATCTAGGGTAGTGCCATGGGAGGCGTACTCTATCACTAGCGAGTCGAATCTTAAGGAGAGAAAATTAAAGATCTAATGGGAAGGAAGCATTGCTTCCTATGATAGATCAGATCTGGATTGATCATATGTAAAGGAAACTTGCTTTACACAGGGGATCAGGTTTGAAAGATCGTACATAGAGGAAACTTGCTCCATATAAGATCGGGATCTGGAATGATCATTAGTAGAGGAAACTTGCTCTACGGGTGATCGGGTCAGGATTGATCATGTGCAAAGGAAACTTGCTTTGCACAAGTGATCAGGCTTGAAAAATCGTATATAGAGGAAACTTGCTCTATATAGGATCAAGATTAAAATGATCATGAGTAGAGGAAACTTGCTCTACGGATGATCGGGTCTGGATTGATCATGTGCAAAGGAAACTTGCTTTGCACAAGTGATCAGGCTTGAAAAAAATTGTATATAGAGGAAACTTGCTCTATATAGGATCAAGATTAAAATGATCATGAGTAGAGGAAACTTGCTCTACGGATGATCGGGTCTGGATTGATCATATGTAAAGGAAACTTGCTTTACATAAGAGATCAGATTTGAAAGATCGTATATAGAGGAAACTTGCTCTATATAAGATCAAGATTAAGACGATCATGAGTAAAGGAAACTTGCTCTACAGATGATCGGATCTGGATTGATCATGTGCAAAAGAAACTTGCTTTGCACAAGTGATCGAGTTTGAGAGATCGAATATAGAGGAAACTTGCTCTATATAAGATCAAAATTAAAATGATCATTAGTAGAGGAAACTTGCTCTACGGGTGATCGGATCAGGATTGATCATATGTAAAGGAAACTTGCTTTACATAAGAGATCAGATTTGAAAGATCGTATATAGAGGAAACTTGCTCTGTATAAGATCAAAGTTAAAAATGGAATTTTAGGGTGGTGCCACGAAAGGGCGTACTCCACCACTAAAAGGCTTGAAGTTAAGACAAGAAGACCTGAAGAGATATTTCTTAGCCTTAAAAAAAAAAGGTATTAAATTATAAAAAGATTCGTAGACAATTTGAACAAAATTGATTGAAACTTGAAGATTTTATTGATTGAAAATTCGAGCTACATCAAGCATAGTATTTCTTAAGGAAACGCCCGTTTACAGGAAGCATTGGGTGATTTCCTTTACAATCCACTAGCTGATACGAGCCTCCTTCGTAGGTTGTTTCCACTACGAAGGGTCCTTCCCAAGTTGGTTCAAACTTTCCACCGAGTTTTCGGTGCGCTAAGATAGGCCTCCGAAGAACCAAGACCAAGTCGCCTACTTGGAAGGTTCTAGGTCGCACTAACTTATCGTGAGCTTGAATCATTCGGGCTTTGTACAACTCTAAGTTTTGCTGAGCCTGAAGACGACATCCTTCGAGGCTTTCAAGTTCTTCTAAACGGAGTTGTGCGTTCTGTTGAGTTGTAATCTGGTTCTGAATTGCGATTCTGAGCGAAGGAATTTGAACTTCAAGAGGGAGTACGGCCTCGGATCCATACACTAGTGCAAACGGTGTGGATTGGGTCGGGGTTCGATAAGTGGTCCTGTATGCCCACAGAGCTTCCACCAACCTCTCATCCCACTGTCGTTTATTATCATCGAGGGTCTTTTTGATGATTTGAACCAAAGTTTTATTGAAGGCTTCAGCCAATCCATTAGCCCGAGGGTAATAGATTGTCGAATATCTCCAATCAATACCATGGCGATTTGCAAAATTGTTGATCTTTGTAGACTTGAAAGCGGACCCATTATCAGATATGATTCTGCGCGGAACGCCGAATCTATATACGATATTGTCACGAAAGAATTTCATTACATGGTGTGATGTTACGTTTCTTAGTGGGACTGCTTCTGCCCACTTTGAAAAGTAGTCAGTCGCTGCTAAAATGAAGCGATGACCCTTCGAGGAGGGAGGGTCAATTGGCCCAATGATATCCGTGCCCCAACTTTCGAAGGGTCACGAGGCTATCGTGGGATGCAACACGTTAGGCGGCTGATGTAAAATCACACCATGTACTTGGCACTGATGACAACACTTTGCAATTTTCATGCAATCGTCAATCATCGTAGGCCAGTAGTATCCAAGTCTTTTGATCTTCATTTTCATCTTTGGACCCGATTGATGAGCACCGCACAGTCCAGCATGGACTTCGTTAACGATCTTCAGGGCCTCACATTTGTCTAAACAACGGAGCCACATCTGACCAAACGACCGTCGGTACAACGTATCATTGACTAGTGCGTAGGATAGGGCACGTTTCTTAATTTGATGGGCAAGTGATCTCTCGTGAGGGAGCTTGCCTTCCTGAAGATATTCAATTATCGGTTGTCTCCAATCTGCTTCTTCATCGACCGTTGAAGAGGTAGGAAGGACTTGGAAAATTTGTTTGTCGACGTGCTCCAAATCTATAGGAGACAGGATTTGACGGCCCTGCACCTCTATAGGGATGGAGTCTTCTTCTGGACAGGAAAATTCCTTTGCAAGCTTTGCGAGGGCATCCGCCGAAGAATTGCTTCCACGGGGAATCATATACATAGTTACAATCGGAATTTGCTCGAGCAAGTGACAGGTGTATTGATGGTACTTCAGGAGTTTAGGATTCAAAACTTTATAGGTTCCTGCAATCTGGTTGATCACCAGTTGGGAATCACCAAAAATTTTAATCTCTTTAATCTCCATCAGAATTGTAAGTTCCAGGCCAGTTATCAGAGCTTCGTACTCAGCTTCGTTATTCGTACAAGGTTCTGATAGGTGATAGGAAAAGTACATCATTCCCTTATCCGGTGTTATGAATACCAGGCCGACTCCGGCTTTCCCGGGAATAGTAGATTCAGGTGTTTTGCCCCGTTGAGAGGACGCAGCACCATCAAAATACATTTCCCAGGTTTGAGTAGTGGCTTCCCCGAAACTCATGATTTGTTCATCAGGTAAATCATCGTTTAGAGGAGACTCTGCCGGCAACGGGTGTGCCGCAAGAAAGTCGGCGACGGCCTGCCCTTTCACAGCACGCAGGGGAATGAAAGTGATTTCAAATTGAAGCAATATCATAGACCAACGAGCCAAACGTCCTGACAACGTAGGCCTGGTCATAAGATATTGTAAGGGGTTAAAACTGGAAATTAGATTGATATGATGAGAAAGCATGTAATGTCTTAGTTTTTGGGCTGCAAAGACTAAGGCGAGACAGTGTTTCTCAATCGCTGGATACCGAATTTCAGTTGGTAAAAGTCTCCGACTTAGGTAATAGAGAGCATTCTCTTTCCCTTCGTCATTGACTTGAGCAAGGAGGGCCCCGAGAGATTCGTCAAGGGCCGCAGTGTAGAGTATTAAAGGTCTCCCCGGAATAGGGGCTGCCAAGACTGGTGGATTTGTCAGGTATTGTTTGATATTTTCAAAAGCAGATTGACATTTCTCGTCCCAAATGAATTTGGCGTCCTTTTTAGCGAGGACCGAGAACGGTTGACATCTTCCGGAAAGATTAGAGATGAATCTTCTTATATACGCCAGTCTACCTTGAAGAGATCTTAGTTGAGTAAGACTCCTAGGAGGTGGCATATTTAAGATAGCTTCGATTTTAGCAGGATCAATTTCAATTCCACGGTGTCTTACTACGAAACCTAGAAATTTCCCTGACGCGACACCGAAAGCGCACTTCAAAGGATTCATCTTAAGGTTGTAGCGACGCAACCACTCGAAGACGATTCTTAAGTCATAAAGATGAGCCTCTTTAACTTTACTTTTGATGACTAAATCGTCGATGTAACATTCGACTTGATTGTGGATTAAGTCGTCAAAAATTTGAGTCATAGCCCGCTGGTAGGTTGCACCGGCATTTTTAAGGCCAAATGGCACCACTTTATAACAAAAGATTCCTATAGGACTTCTGAATGCAGTGTTTCTCTCATCTTGTGGGGCCATCTTGATTTGATTATAGCCAGACGAGCCATCCATAAAGGAGAAAACAACATGCGCAGAGGCAATGTCCACCATCAGTTCGGGAATTGGCAAAGGAAATTCATCCTTAGGACATGCCTTATTCAGGTCTCTATAGTCAACACAGACCCGGATTTGACCATTTTTCTTTCGAACTGGCACAACGCTGGCTACCCAAGAAGGATATTGCTCCTCCCGGATAAATCCGGCTTCGGCCAATTTCTTAACTTCAGAAATGACTTGTTGTTCAATCTCCAGACGCATGCGTCGTGGAGCTTGTTTGACAGGAATGGCATCACACCGGATTCCGAGTTTATGAACTACTATATCGGCGGACAAACCCGGCATTTCGTCGTATGTCCAAGCGAAACAGTCCTTAAACTCGGATAGAAGTTGAATCAGATCCTTAGACTCGTCGTCACTCAACAAAGAACTTATGAATGTGGGGCGAGGGTCGTCCTCTGTTCCAAGGTTAATTTCTTTCAGTTCATCAACTGTTGACTTAATCTCTTCTTCAAATTCAGGGGGTGCATCCCGAATTTGATCTTCATCTGAATCATCTAAGGTCTCCAAACAAAGTCTATCGAGCGAATCGACGACTTCAGTAGGGACGCTTTCAGATTCAAGATGGATAGTTATCATCAAGCAATATTCATCGTC